>ML111392.1:26803-38595 GCA_003697995.1 Taxidea taxus jeffersonii | reverse complement strand
AGCACACTGTTCAGCTGGTCACAGCCTCGCAAGCAAGCCAGGTGCCTGGGCACAGCTGTGTGAATTCACCTTCCAGGAAAGGAAGGGAGAGGAACTCATCTGCTGCCCTCTATCCTGGTAATTGGGTTCAAGGGCATCCCGCACAGTCCTAACTCCTGCATGTACAGGTCACACGACCCATGCTCCACCAGGCAGCGCACAGAAAAGGCAGATCCCACCTCTGCCTCATCCAAGTCCTCTTTTGCTCCAATCTGGGCACCAAAGATGCTGCAGTTCCCACCAAAGCTGAGCTCTCCCTCCGCGTGGAAGGTAAGACTCAAGTGTTCTTAGGAGCTAAGGGGACAGCAGGTGTGGGTGGGCCTATGCACAGAGACAGAAGTCAGGGCCAAGGGGGAGAAAAGGCCAGAAGAAGGTGGGGAGCACATACACCGAGTCCCCTCTGTCTTAGACCATGCAGGCAGCTCTCACAGACCGCTGCAGACTGGGTGACTTGCAGAAAGCTCCTCCTCACAGTTCCAGATGCTAGGAAGTTCACGGGCAAAGCACCGACAGATCCCTACGTGCTGAGAATCTGCTTCCTGGACGTTGGACTTCTCACTGTAAGCGCACAAGGCAGAGGGGCAAGGAACTTCCCTGGAGCCTCTTCCTAAGGGCACTAACCTCTTCATGATGGGGACCTCATCACCTCCCAACCACCATCACTCTGGACATTAGGATTTAACTTATCTCGGGGGGACACAAATATTCAGCCCCCAACACTGCGTCTTTGAATTAAAAGTCAGGGCTCCTTCATTCAGTGGCAAAAAGCATTCCACTCCGAGGTCCCACTGTCCAAGGCAGCGGAATCTAAACCACCCACTGAAAATGCAGATTCCCGGGCCACGGCCCAGGGAGCCACAGCAGCAGCCTCACACGGGGACGCAACCACAGAATCCACCTGTTTTTAACAAGCTCCCCGAGTGACTTCGGTGCGCACTGAATTGTAGGAATAGCTCGAGCTGCGCCACGAGCTGCCCTGAGCACACCTCTGCTCCCCAATTCATGTCGAGGGGGAGAAATCGAAACCTAGAAGTGATTACCTACAGATCAATAGAACAGAACGATGAATCGCACTGAAGGTCAAGTTGCGCTGCGAGGAGCACAAGGGAGACCACGTGCGTGGCAAGCCAACGTCATTAGGAGCCCCCAACGGTGTCGCTTGCACCTAAACATTTACAAAAACGGCTCTCCTAGATAGGAAAGAAAGTTAATTTTTCATGCAGCTGTAGGAAAAGTAAGTTTGCTTTTCATATCTTACTCTACATCAATTTGTTATTCTGAAATTTCTTTCCGAGCGACCGGAAGACTCCGTCTGTTCACCCTTTTCCGTGTGAGTGAAGCCGCAGGAGGCGGCGGCCAGAACACACCCCCTCTCCTCCAGCATAATGAGCACCTTCTGATTCTTCCACGTTAAGGCTTCCCCTTGGTTCCCGCAGCCCCTAGCTGACATCAGGTGCTACTTAATGGAGACAGATGACACAGGGTGAGACTGGGCAGACCAAAGGGGCCTCCGGTGTCACTCACACTCGCAAGACTTTGTCACTCGCAAAGACTTCCATTAATAAATCTTTGAGCACCTGCGTAATGTACCCACCTCTGGAAATTTTTAACAAACTCACATTTAATTTCCTTTTTCATTAATTAATTTTTGCATTAATCTAATCCATTAGAACCTAATACCTCCCAATTATACATTATAAGCTCGGAGGAAAGCTGGTAATTGAGACTGTCCCAGGATTCCAGGAGTGCCCTGCTCAGGATGTCTGCTTTAATTAGGTTTTCATTAATTACTTTTTTTAAATCAATTAATATTTTGTACTTTAGACCCAATACTCGCTATCTCCACATCACCTGCTCTTCAATGACACCTCATTTACTGTAATCAGTCAAGCAAGGGGGCCCAGGAAGAGCTCAGCAGAACGAGCTCTACTACATACAGGCTCTGGGTCTCCCATGCAAATTACACATCATCTTTTGGGGGCACATCACCCCAAAATGTGTGTTGTGAGAGTACAGCAAACCAGGAATAAAATGGAAGAAAGAGGAGCGCCTGGGTGGCTCAGTGGGTTAATGCCTCTGCCTTCAGCTCAGTCGTGATCTCGGGGTCCTGGGATCGAGCCCCGCATTGGGCTCTCTGATCGGTGGGGAGCCTGCTTCCTCCTCTCTCTCTGCCTGCCTCTCTGCCTACTTGTGATCTCTGTCAAATAAAAAAAAAAAAAAAAGGAAGAAAGAAGAAAAGACCCAACAGCTCCCTTGCAGATAAGGAACTGATGCCCAAAAGGGGAGGAGTCCCTGCCAATCTCTCTGATGGCCTGTCTAGAACACCTTCTTGCTCCCTGCATCTCCCCCACCCTTATTACTAAGATGAATATGGAATTTATCCTCTCTGCCAGGATACTTCTAACCAAGAAAAGAACTGCTGTCCATCATTATAGTGGAGAACACTAGACACACACCAGGACTGTCCACCACACCGGGAATAAGGGTCCCAATCCATCACTGCCATGTGAGTTCCATCTTCCCTTGGATGCTAGCTTGAGGACCTCCTCCTGAGAATCATTCCTTCACAGATGCAACTCTGCTTTTGCTTCCTTAATACAGCCTAGTATTTGCCTGAAAAACCAGTATGTCAATAAATGATAATAATATAATCTCTACCTCCTGAACTCTTACTATTCCTACTTTCTGTTGGTGTTCCTGTATGGTAAGAATACTTTACATGAGGAAACAACAGAGGCTGGCAAGGGGAACCCTCCTACACTGTTGGTGGGAATGCAAGCTGGTGCAGCCACTCTGGAAAACAGTGTGGAGGTTCCTCAAGAAGTTGACAACAGAGCTACCCTATAACCCAGCAATCACATGACTGGGTATTTATCCCAAAGATACAAATGTAGTGATCCGAAAGGGCACGTGCACCCGAATGTTTATAGCAGCAATGTCCACAACAGCCAAACTGTGGAAACAGCCCAGATGTCCATCAACAGATGAATGAATAAAGAAGATGTGGTGTGTGTGTGTGTGTACACACACACATACATACATACAACGAAGTATTATGCAGCCATAAAAAACCAAAATCTTGCTATTTGCAATGACATGGATGGAACTAGAGGGTATTATGCTGAGCGAAATAAGTCAATCAGAGAAAGACAATTATCATATGATCTCACTGATAGGAATTTGAGAAACAAGACAGAGGATCATAGGGGAAGGGAGGGAAAACTGAAACAAGATGAAATCAGAGAGACAAACCGTAAGAGACTCTTAATCTCAGGAAACAAACTGAGAGTTGCTGGAGGAGGGTGAGGACAGGATGGATGGGTGATGGACATTGGGGAGGGTATGTGCTATGTTAAATGCTGTGAATTGTGTAAGACTGATGAATCACAGATCTGTACACCTGAAACAAATACATTATATGTTAATATAAACAGATAAATAAGAAAAAAGAGATCTTTACATGAGATCTACGCTCTTTAACAAAATTTCAGTGGGCAATGCAGTATCGTTAATGACCAGCACCATCCTGTACAGCCTAACAGATCTTGAGAATTCATGCATCTTGCAGGACTGGGACTTTATACCTGTTGAAGAGCAGCTTCCCATTCCCCCCTCCTCCACAGTCTCTGGCAGCCACCATTCTCATCTCTGTTTCTAGAGATTTGAACTACAGTATTTTAGGTACCCCATGGAAGTGGAGTCATGAGCCATTGGTCTGTGACTGGCTTCTATCACTTAGCATAATGCCCACTATGTTCAATCTTGTTGTTACACATAGTGGGATTTCATTCTTTTCGAAAAATGAGTAACACGCCCTTGTATGTATGTACCAGCTTTTCTGCACCCTTTCATCTGGCAATGGACATTCAGGTTGATTCCAAGCCATACCTTGGCTCTTGTGAATAATGCTGCAATGAACACAGGGGTGCACACGTGTCTCTGAGATGCCAAATTCAATTCTTAGGATGTATACCTAGGGTTAGAAGTGCTGGTTCAGGTGTTCAAGTGCTGGTTAATTTTTTTGAGGAACTAACATACTGTTTTCCCTAGCAGCTAGATCATTTTATATCCCAGTCAGCAATGGACAAGGGTTCCACTTCCTCCACATCCTTGCCTACACTTGCTATCTTTCCTTTTTTTAAATAATAGCCATCCTAAAGAGCTTAAGGTGATACCTCAATGGGGAAAGGATGGTCTCCTCAACAAATGGTGTTGGAAAAACCAGATATCCAAATGCAAGAAAATGAAATTTGGACCTCATCTTACCTTATACACCAGAATCAACTCAAAATGGATTGAAAATTTAAATATAAGACCTAGAAAGTAAAACTCCATCTTGATGGTACATGTAGTGATCGTATCTTGGCGAGGACACCAAAAGCACAAGCTTTATTGCAAAATTAGGTAAGTGAGACTACCTCAAACTGAAAAGCTTCTGCAGAGCAAAGGAAACAATTAACTGAGTGATAGGGCAATCTATAGAATGAAAAAAATGTTTGGAAACCATACATGTGATAAGGGATTTACATCCAAAATATATAAGGAATTCCTTCCAGTAAGTCAACAGCAAAAAAAGCACCTGATTTAAAAATGGATAAAGGATTTGAATAGACATTTCTCCAAAGACATACACATAGCAAACAAGTACATGAAAGGAGGCTTGTATTACCAGTCATCAGGAAAATTCAAAGCAATCCCATTTTCCATCTTAAATTAGATTTTTTTAGTTTGCCCAGTATCTTTTCTTTTTTCATCTTGTTTATTCAACCAACTGTTATTTTATAAAATGTTACTGAAAACATTTGGTTGAGCACAGCTTTCCATGCCAGTGAAGGCAGGAAGTAGTTTAAGAGCATCACCTCATTTAATCCACAACAGCTCAGAAGGTAGGAGTTGCAATTATCCCCATTTTACAGAGGAGGAAACAGAGGCTCAGAAGCAGTGACTGGTCTCCCCCATACTGCAAAACTAAATCTCCCAAGAACTGAGCCCTGATGGGGAAACAGAGGGGAAAATAACCACCAACCTCAACCTGAACATCAAGTTGACATTCTCCTTCTGCTGGGATTTTCTTCCTTTCTAGTGTCCACTAACACCTATGCCCAGAGGGCCCTGTTCCCCCCTCTCCAAAGCCAGGACCCTAGGCTCTATGAATGGCTGACACCAGCTAGAACTTCCAGAAAGACTTTCTGAGCCCTGAGGGAGAACCAAAACGGAACAAGCACAGAGGTAGAAAACCGGTACAGCTAAGAGTGAACAGAGCTTGATCCTCCCCAGGGAGTTCACTCCTGGACCTCCCCAGTCTATCCCACTCCATGTCCGGATTGCTGGCACAGTGCCCCTCTCACCTGGAAGGGCTGGTCCACTGCACGGCACCTATTCCTCGCCCACCCTCCATTATTAAAGAGTGCCAGCCCCAGGGGACTACCACCTATCAGGAGCTACCAGGAGCCAACTCAGATACAGTCACCAGCCAGGTCACATGGATATTTAACAAATATTCCTGTGTATTCTGGTAAAGGTTAGTGAAATATTGTGTTCCATCAAATCAACAGAATCACCTCTTATGTAGATATAGTCATCAAACAACACTCGTCACTGCTCCCCTACACACCAACAGTAATGTTGAATAAAGAATAAAGAAGAATAATGTTGAATAAATGAATAAATAAATCTGTATACCCACACAGATATACACCCCCCCCTTAAAAAACTGGCTTGAGCAAGGAGATGATACAGTGACCGTGGCTGCTAGGGTAATACAATGTTCCAAACACTACCTGAGCAGAGAGCAAATAACTGCATTTTCCTATTTCTGGAGAACATACCCGGACACATAGAAGTGTCCCCACTTCTAAAAAGACTACAAAAGAAAAATACAACCAATAAAGAGCCTAGAAAGATATTTTGTAAACCAAACAAGACAGAATCAAGTATTCAGGGAAAATATACTTTTCTAAAATGATTCACTGCACGAAATGTCATTAAGTTTCATATTATCTCCTTTGTGTTCTCCATAAATTCAAGAAAACCTGGCTTCCTTGGGAAAAAAGAAGGAATTTTTAAAAGTGAGATCAAAAGAGATTTTTTTTAAAGGGATTTAGTTAAAAGGCTACAAAAAATTTAAGATAGGTAATTAAAATAAAAATGTTTTAAAATTTAGGGCACCTGGGTGGCTCAGTGCGTTAAGCCTCGGCCTTCAGCTCAGGTCATGATCTCAGGGTCCTGGGATCGAGCCCCGCATCCGGCTCTCTGCTCAGCGGGGAGCCTGCTTCCCCCTCTCTGCCTGCCTCTCTGCTTACTTGTGATCTGTCTGTCAAATAAATAAATAAAATCTTTTTTAAAAAGTTTTAAAATTTGGGACGCCTGGGTGGCTCAGTTGGTTAAGCAGCTGCCTTCAGCTCAGGTCACGATCCCAGCATCCTGGGATAGAGTCCCACATCAGGCTCCTTGCTCAGCAGGGAGCCTGCTCCTCCCTCTGCCTCTGCCTGCCTGTCTGCCTGTGCTCTCTCTCTCTCTAACTAAAAAATAAATAAAATCTTAAAAAAAATAAATAAAAAGTTTTAAAATTTAATAGTTGGTAAGATAACGTTAATGCATGTAATAGCCATCAGGAACAAAAATGATGCTGCTGAGTACTGACGCAGTGATACTTAGAATCATGAAGAAATGAAGAATAGAAGAAGGCAATGAAGACTGTTACAGTGTTGCTGGTCTTCTTCAAACATAAAACCTTATTTTATCCCCCATTAAAAGCAAATCTCCATACACTATAGTATTCTTGCTTAGAAATGCTTGAGGGGCACCTGGATGGCTCAGTCGGATGAGCATCTGATTCCTAATTTCAGGTCAAGTCATGGTCTCAGTGTCGTGAGATGAGGCTCACACCAGGTCCGACAACAGCAGGGAGCCTGCTTGGGACTCTCTCTCCATCTCCCTCTGCCCAGTCCACCATCCACACCCTCCCCACACTTGCTCGCACACACTCCCACTCTCACTCTATCTCAAATAAATCAAATTTTTTTTTAAATGCTGGTTATTTTAGCTACTAGGTACAATATGGCCCTGGTTGGAAGGGAAAATAAATAGGACGTTTCTTCTTTTAATTTTTTCAAAGACATATTTACTAATGAGAGGGAGCGAGAGTACATGAGCAGGGGGAGGGATAGGAGAGGAAGAGAAAACATCTCAAGCAGACTCCATGCTGTGTGTGGAGCCTGATGTAGGGCCCCATCTCCTGACCCTGAGATCATGACCCAAGCTGAAACCATGAGTCGACATTTGACCAACTGCGCCACCAGGCAACCCTAAATAAGAAGTTTCTAAGAAAGGCTATAGTTACATTTGGCTGGAAGGAAGTAGAACAGTGTCCCGTAATAGAATAAAGGGTTAGCCCAACAGGCCTCCACAGAGCAGACATTTTACAGAAGTCAGCAAAGATGTGCAGATGGGACAGGGGACAAAGAGGGGAAGAGAGACCCACCCGACTGCCTTCTAAAGGGGAGCACAGATGCAGAGCTCTACACGCATCAGGGAGGGTGCTGCAGTGAATGACTCATGATCCCCTCAAAAGCCTACATCCTAAGAGTGCCCTGAATCTCTGAACATGTTATCTTACAGGGCAAAAGGGACTTTGTAGATTTAAGGAAGTTAAGGATTTTGACAGTGAGAGATTCTCTGGATTATCCAGCAGGCCCCATGTCATCACAAGGGTTCTTGTAAGTAAAAGACGGAAGAATAGTCAGAGAAAGAGAAAGGAGGTCAGACGCAGAGAAACTTGAATAATTTGGGGCCGCAAACCAAGTGCCTCAGAGACGCCACCTTGCCTGAAAAGGCAAGGAAACAGATTCTCCCATAAGAGCCTCCAAAAAAGAAACACAGACCTGCTGACCCTTTGATTTAGACTTCCGACCTCCAGAGCTGTAAGATAATAAACCTGTGCTGTTTCAAGTCTGTGAAAATTTGTTATAGCACCAATAGGAAACTAATATAGGTGTTTTGCTACAAAAAGGAAAGGATACAGAAATTAACCCTCTGCTTCTGTACCTTGTACCTAATGCACAGGGTTGATGCTTTCCTATTATTAGTTGAAGTACTAATATTAAGTGTGACAATAAATGTAGAAAGTCCATCAAGAGAATTCAAACAGTCCTGGAAATTCTGGCATATAGGGCAACCCCATTACTACAGGAGCCAGTGCAGACAAGGCAGCTCTCAGAAACAAAATGACAAGAAAATCAGCAATATTAAAGATAAGAGATATATAATGAGAATTTCCAAGAAAGAGATTAGATCACACACACAAAAATAAGCTATACAGAATGTCCTAAACATCCTGCATAGTATTTCCTGTACCACAGCTACCAACAATATATCATTAATGGTTCTTCAAAAAAAAAAAAAGATACACAGAGTGCCTGGGTGACTTAATGGGTTAAGCTTCTGCATTCGGCTCAGGTCATGATCTCAGGGTCTTGGGACTGAGTTCCGCATTGGGCTCTCTGCTCAGCAGGGAGTCTGCTTCCCTCCCCCTTCTCTGCCTGCTCCTCTGCCTACTTGTGATCTCTCTCTCTGTCAAATAAATAAATAAAATCTTTTTTAAAATAAATACATAAATAAATAAAATTAAAAATTAAAAAAGACACACAGACCTGTAATTTTTTAAAATGATGATTAAATTACAAATGTGGATTAAAAAAAAATCCCACACTACACCCTCAGCAAGTGAGGACATCGAATAAAGATGACAGGATGGTTTATAAAACTACCCCCTGCCCCATCCCATGCAGGAGAAGAACAAGAACATCTTTTGCATTCTGAAGGCAATTAGAAACAAGTTTTAGAAAAAGTTAAAATTACTTATATATATATATATTTTTTTTTTTAAAGATTTTATTTATTTGCTAGAGAGAGAGAGATCGAGCACAGGCAGACAGAGAGGCAGGCAGAGGCAGAGGGAGAAGCAGGCTCCCTGCCGAGCAAGGAGCCCGATGTGGGACTCTATCCCAGGACGCTGGGATCATGACCTGAGCCAAAGGCAGCCAGTTAACCAACTGAGCCACCCAGGCGTCCCTATATATATATTTTTAATCGTATTTTTTTTTAATTTATTTTCAGTGTTCCAGAATTCATTGTTAAATAACAGCACAAGGGTGCCTGGGTGGCTCAGTGGGTTAAAGCCTCTGCCTTTAGCTCAGGTCATGATCTCAGGGTCCTGGGATGGAGCCCCACATCGGGCTCTCTGCTCAGCAGGGAGCCTGCTTCCCCCTCTCTCTCCGCCTGCCTCTCTGCCTACTTGTGATCTCTACCTGTCAAATAAATAAACAAAATCTTTAAAAATATATAAATAAATAAATAAAAGCACAAAATGTGTTCACAACAGTGAAAGTGAGTGCAAGAGGCAATACAAACATCTATTGATTAAGTGAAGAATCAGCCAACTCCTCTGTAAGGACCAGATTGTAACTATTTCAGGTTTCCGAGTCCCATATAGCTGTGGCCACATATTCTTCTTGATTTTGTATTGTTTTCCAACCATTTAAAAATGTAAAAGCTACTCTTACCCTGGGCGTCCACGAAAATGGGCCTCCGGTTGCCAACCATTGCACTTGGGGTGAAAAGAAAGGGATCGAGGGAGGAAAAAAAAATCTAAAAGTAAGAAGAAATACAAAGCATTAAAGACAGATGATGAACATTAGAAAGAAATATATAGTAGTTATGATGGTATAAATGGCCTCGACTACTCTAGGAAAAGACAAGACTCACAGACTCAAAGAATCAAGTAGAACTACGTGCCATCTGACAAAACCTTAATTCAATAAAGGTGAAATGTGAAAGAACGGATGGGTTTAACAGGCAACTGTCAGTGGAAAAAATGCAGGCTTACCAATACCCATCAAAGCAGAATTAAACGATATTAAATAGTACAAAAAAAGCCACTTTACATTGATAAAAGCTGTAATTCACAAAAAGAATCCTATTATGACATTTTCTGCAACAAGGAACACTGCACCAAATCTATAAATAAACTGTTGGAAAAAAAAATCAACAGAAACTAGTAAATAAATTTAGCCTCCTTCTGAGTCCTAACTAATCCAAAAAGGAAAATTTAAGAATAAGGAACCTTCCAAAAACTTTAGGATATAGCAAAAGCTGTTCTAAGAGGCAAAGTTATAGGAATTCAGACCCACCTCAAGAAGAAAAATCTCAACCTCATGTTAACCTAAAGCAGCTAGGAAAACACTTTTTAAAATTTTTTTCTTTTATTTTTTAAGGCTTTTGTTGTTGTTGTTACCGCTACACGCAACTGAACTCATGACCCCAAGATGAAGAGTCCCATGCTCCTCTGACTAAATAAAAAACAAAACCAAAAAAGTAAAGAAGTACTAAAGATCAGGGACACCTGGGTGGTTCCATCAATTAAGTGTCTGCCTTCGGCTCAGGTCATGATCCCAGGGCCCTGAGATCAAGCCCCGCATCAGGCTCCTTGCTCAGCAGGGAGCCTGCTTCTCTGTCTCCCTTTGCCCAACACTCCCCCTGCTTGTCCCCTCCCCCACTCCGTCAAATAAATAATCTTTAAAAAAGAAATAATAAAGATCAGAGCAGAAATAAACAAAATAGAAATGTGTGTGTGTGCACGTGTATAAAATATGAAACCAAGAGCTGATTATTTGAAAAGGTAATCAAATCATCAAAATTGATGAACCTCTACCCAGACTCATCAAAAAAAAAAAAAAAATTCCCAACAAACAGAAGTCTAGGACACAGATGGCCTCCCAGGAGAATTCTTTTTTTGTTGTTTTTTAAAGATTTTATTTGGGGTGCCTAGGTGGCTCAGTGGGTTAAGCCTCTACCTTCGGCTCAGGTCGTGATTTCGGGGTCCTGGGATCGAGTCCCACGTTGGGCTCTCTGCTCAGCAGGGAGCCTGCTTCCTCCTCTCTCTCTCTGCCTGCCTCCCTGCCTACTTGTGCTCTCTCGATTTTATTTATTTATTTGACAAAGAAATAGAGAAAGAGCACAAGTAGGCAGAGAGGCAGGCAGAGGGAGAGAGAAGCAGGCTCTCTGCTGAACCCGATGTAGGGCTCGATCCCCAGACCCTGGAATGGAATGACCTAAGCCAAAGGCAGCCACTTCACTGACTGAGCCACCCAGGCGCCCCCTCACAGGAGAATTCTACCAAACATTAGAAGAACAGTTAAATACTTATTCTTCCCAAACTATTCCAAAAAATTAGGAAAGAAAGGAAAACTTCCAAATTAACCAAAGACTACAAAAATATATATAAAACTTTCTTTTCCTACAAAGAATCCTTAATATTATGCCACAAAAGAACCTCAACAGATCATTTTTAAATGCTTTATAAGCTTTGTTGCATAGATCTCACAGCCAAAGGTTAAGCAACATTTAACAAGTGATAAATTTTAAAAGAGCAGACATTTCACTCATCATTTTTCAAGCATTTCTGTTATAATCATGATATCAAGATCTGGCCAAAGTTGAAAAATTATAAACCCATAATAAATTATAAACCTATAATACAATATAAATTATAAACCTATAATAAACCTGTAAGCCAGTATGTGTATAAATAAAAATCCAAAAGAAAATTAAGAAACCAAGCCCTGTTACATATGAAAAAAATTATGTAACACGAGCTAATAAATTTCATTCCAGAAAAAAGATATGTCAAGATATAAATATATATATATCATATATATCTATATATAAATGTATATAAATATTTATATATAAAT
>ML111392.1:0-26403 GCA_003697995.1 Taxidea taxus jeffersonii | reverse complement strand
CTATATATAGATATATATACAAATATATATATTTATATATAAATAAATATATATAAATACTTAAATATAAAAGATATATTAAGATATATTAATAACTTAATATATTTAATTCACATAAAAACACTTCTTAAATTTAACATCATACAAGCATACCCATAGATGCCAAACAATATTGGATTAGAATAAATATCCATTCTTGACTTCAACTCTTAGTAAAATAGTTTAATTATTAATGTGATTTGTATCTACCTAAGAAAGCCAACGTAATCAACAGGAAAACCATTGTAACTTATCAACAAATTCAGTAAGACGTCTAGTGTAGAAGTAAATGAATAAACTCATTGTTTTTTCATAGAATGTTATCAGCCAATAAGAAAATAAAAAGCAGAAGACCTTCCATTTGCCATATATACATGTATACACATGTAGACACTGACACATGTACAGATACAAACTCATCAATAGCGTGCTTGTAAATTTTTAACTCATCCTCTGGGGGGAAAGGCCTAATTTATAGCATTTATACTAAGGCCTAATTTTTACAGCATTTCTGATTTCTGCAGTTTCAATACTCCCACCACGGCGGGTCAGAAATGCCCAACACAGTACCACTGCACATAGGGCTGGGAAGAGATGTGCAATGGTCCACGGTGACACAGGATTGCCTTGCTTACAGACATACCCCAGACATAAATAACCTCAAGGCCACTGATGATAATAAAATGCAACAGAACAATTAGGAAGTCATGAGTTTGGAGTGTTTATTACCCCTGATAATATATACGGTTGCAAGTTTAAGTTCTAAGAATGCCTATGTTTCACAACCACCTCCCAGAAGTTCTGAAAATTTAATAATCAGCTCTTGCAAGCAGGTACAGACGGACTCCAGCACATCACAGTCTGAAGAACCTAATAATCTCAACCAGAAAGATTCAGCACTTGTAAAAATATCACTCAACTTCTCTGAGAGTCATAAAATAAAACTTCAGCAAACAGACGGTCATCATGCTCATAGCTGAGAGAACATAATATGGTAAAGATGTTAATACTCATTCAATTCAACGATACATTGAATAAATCCCAAGCAATACCCATTTTATTTTTCTTTGGGGACAGCAGAAGGGGGAGCCTGACAAAGCAATCCTAAATTTGATCTGTAAAAGTATCCGTGCAAGAAAATCTAGGAAAACTCCACCGAGACCATAACATTCAGGCAGCACTTGATCCTCAAGGTATTTCAAGGTTAGAGTATTTAGAAAAGCATGGTACTAAGTGCTAGAAAAACAGAAACCCTGGTCTCAGTCTAGTGGGGTGGAAAGATACCCAAACAGATCATTCCAACCCCATGAGGCAGGCACCATGACGGAAACAGTCAAGAGGATGTGGGGAAAATGAGGAGCCTGTGCATGTCACAGAAAAGGAGTGACATCTTGAACAGATTCGCCTTTTTCAGTCTTTTGAACCATTCGTCAAATTGCTTTCCAGGACGCGTGTACCAATTCACATTCCCACCACCAGTGTGTGAGACGGCTTCTTGGGGCTTGCCAACATGGAGCATTACTCCATTTTTACTTTATCTGGCCGAGTTTGACAGGTGAAAATGGTACCTTGTCTTAAGTAGCAAACCCAGCATCTAATGAGGCTGGTAGCATTTCCTCTATTTATTGGGTGTTTCTACTTCTACTTTAGTAGAAACCCATCTCTCCTCTGTGCTCCCTCTTGGCTGCCCTTGCCGTCTTATCCAAGCCCTCCCTCCACCAGGCCATGGCTGTGTGTACGTCCGTGTTCCCCACAAGACAAGTCAGGAACAGGGACTACGTCTGGTCTCTCCCTGTATCTGCAGCGGAAGACACTAGCCTACTTAGAGTAGGTGCTCTGAGATTACCCGCCGAAAGAGCGAGACACCGGCTGGTAGAGCACTTGGGGCTCTTTCTCCTGGGCGCCGGCAGTGGCCATGTTGCAGGCACATAAAAATGGTGCTGCCTTGGGGCGCGTGGGTGGCTCAGTGGGTTGGAGCCTCTGCCTTCGGCTCGGGTCATGATTCCTGAGATCGAGCCCCGCGTCGGGCTCTCTGCTCGGAGGGGAGCCTGCTTCCCTTCCTCTCTGCCTGCCTCTCTGCCTGCTTCTGATCTCTGTCTGTCAAATAAATAATACAAAATAAAAAAAAAATTTTTTTTTTAAATGGTGCTGCCTTTCCAGAGACACCACGTTGCAGGCACATAAAAATGGTGCTGCCTTTCCAGAGACACGGTTGTGCCGCATTACTAACAACAACTGGGCACAAACAAGGGGGAAAACGAAAATAGAGCGCTGCTGCCATTCATCCTATTGTACCTGATCATCAAGCTGGGGAAAGTTTGTAATGTTCAAGGAGAACAGTCTTCAGAAAATACATTTTGCTTAAGAGACTGTTGCAGTGTGCTTACAGAACTATCGGAGAAAATCTGATTCTCCACAAATAACAGTCACTTGAATTTCTACTTTATTTCTAAAGAGCTCCCCACCTGAATAGCCATTCGCCATGTCTTCACAGTGCCTCTCTTCCTAGAGGCGGCTGGTCTGCCATGGTCTGCTCGTCAGATACTGGAAAGACAGTGTGGGGAGATGCTATGGCATTTCCGCAGGTGGTGGGTTTATCCCAGTTTGCTAGGACATTTGTGCAAGATGCCAAGCCTTTCCTTCTACAGCCACTTAAAGGGACCCTGAGAGCAGAAGCAGCTCCATCCATTCGATGGGTTGAACGATGCTCCCCAAAAGCTAGGTCTACAACCTAATCTCTCAAAATCGTGAAGACCTTGTTTGGAAAGCAGGTCTTTACCGTGTGATTTGACAGATAGGATTCTTTTAAGGATCCTAAATGAGATTATCCTGAGTTGCCCAGGCAGGTCCCAATTTCAAGTGACAAGCGTCCTTATAAGAAACAGAAGAGGAAAAGACATAGACACATGACCATGTGGAGAGGGAGGCAGAGCCTGGAGTGATATGGCCACAAAGAGCACCAACAGCCCCCAGAAACAACCAGACAAGGGATAAAGTGTCCCCTGGAGTCTTCAGAGGAAGCATGGCCCTGCTGACACCTTGATCGCAGCCCTGGCCTCCAGAACTTTGAGACAATAAGTTTTGGTTACTCTGAGTCCCCAAGACATGGTCATTTGCTACAGCAGCCCTAGGAATCTAGACAGTGGCTAACCCTATTCACCTGCTTCGGAATCTCTTCTCTCCTGCACTATTATTCGGACCACGACAGCAGCCTCTACTTATTCTCCTGCCTTCAGCCTTGCCCCCTGCAAGCCAGTCTGCCCCCCACCCACGTGCTAGAGGTCAGGAAGAATCTCCAACACTCTGACCAAAGACTGACACTCCCCTCCTAAAACCTTCATTCAGTGGCTGGCAACCCACCCGTGCACACCAGGATAACCCAAGATGCTTGGTCTGGCTTCCGAGGATTCCCACCTGGCTCCGGCATGCCTCTCAGACCTTGCACCTGCCAAGAGAAACTCCTTGAACACTCTCTTCTCAAGGCAGGACTCTGCAGTCAGTCCCCTGAGTGTGCAAGGCTCTTAGACACTATGTCACGTATGCTCTTCCCCCTTACTTGACAAAGGAAATACCTTTCAAGACTGTCTTCAAGTGTCATCTCCTTTTCAAGAACTTCAGTTGGCCTTGCACTCTACGTCTACGACCAACCCCAAGAGAACTGAGCTCTCCCCTTGTGTCCCCATCGTCTGCAGCCTGCTCCTGAGTTAGGGCACCAACATACCTGATTATACACACAGGGGACACATCCATTTCCCCATTAGCCTATGACCTTCGTTAGGGACATGTCCATCCTTGCCTGATTCATCTCTGTATTCTAGTACCTAGACTCATACGTGGCACACAAGAGGAATTCAGTAGGTTGGGTGGGTGGAGAAACAGATGTGTGGAAGCCCAGAAGGGACTCACAAACAGGCTCCTGTAGAATGAAGAATGATGTGCACGAGGATCCCGGGACACAAGAGCAATACCTGGGGTCACGCAAGTCAACTCTAGGTGGCAGATCCAAAGTTGACTGAACACAAACACATCACAAGCCTGGTATTTCCTAGAGCTTCCCAGTTTATAAATTAGTTTCCCAGGCTCGAAGCCATTTACTTCTCACAATGACCCGGTGACATAAAGAATTACTATTTCTTCTATTCACAATGAAGGAAGCCAAGGTTCAGAGTTAGAGGACAGCAGCTGAGGAAGTGGCATGTAAAGACTCCAGGACCTCGGTCTGTCCAGCCCTCCAGTCTATGCTCCTTCTGCTGTAAGCCCCAGACCCACCATCGAGCACTGACAGAGCGAAAAACAAGCAGTGCTGCAAACATTCGACTGTGTCCATGTGGAACCCAGAGACACAGGCTGTTTGCCCGAAAATGACTGACAGGATGGAAACTGGTAAGTCATCATCTGCTTCTGGCACCATCGATGACTGGTTAACGTGAATATTGTGTCGCTTCCCACTAGATGGAAGATGATGTCACTTATCGTTAATGGAGTGTCACACGTATGTTTGCCTAAAGGAAAATGCTCTTTTGGTTGTTGTTGGTGTTCTCAATTTCCCCCTCATTTTATAGCCATTTAAAAAAAGAGAGAGAGAGAGATCCAGCAGAAAGGATGACTCTACCTAGGGGTGAAATGGGGAAGGCATTCTCATGCTTCTAACTTACTTCCTTTTTTTCTTTTTTTTTTTTAATTGAGTATTTCCTCTTTTCTTGAATGGAACCACCAAAAGCCAGTCAAAACACCCGCCCCAGTCAGAGGATGGACCTGGGTTGTGAGAGCAGCCGAATGCTCCGAGCTCTAGGTCAGAACTCCAGAATCCAACTGTCAAGCTAGGAGGTGTTCAGAGTCCAGCCAGGACCCCCAGGCTCTTTGCCAAGCTGGGCTCCCCTCTGCTCAACCAAGATGACTGAAATTACATCTACAAATAATAACAGAAAACAACACTGAGCACATCATGATGGACGATGGAATGTATAAACCCTTTTCCCTCAATTACCCTTCAAGGCAAGTACAGGTCCACAAACCCTGATCTAAGAATTCTGAATTCGCAAAACCTTTGAAAACCAAAAGATTTTTTCCTAAGTTTGGTGTAAACTTCCTTGGTGCTGAGACTTGAGTTAAACCCATACAGACCTGTGGTGGTTTTTACACCACCACCTTAGTGTTAATGGCCATACTTTCGGCTGCAAAAAAATACCAGCATGCTTGATTTGGGGGTGCTGCCTCAGACTCTGCTGGGCTGTGTTAGTCATTCTACAGGCGAGGAACACTATCACCCTCCTAAAAAGTAATTCTGTACTCAGAAACACACTTGGCAGCAAAGTAGCAGGTTAGGGGTTGAGAACTTGTTCAACCCATTTTATGGATGAGAAAACAGATTCCAAGAGGTCGACACAGAAGCAGCAAATGTTCGAGCTTGGACTCGGCAGCCTCTCTCCACAGCGGGTGTCATCAACCACTGAGCTCCCCTGACTTTGACACATCGCCCTTGCAGCTGCTCTCAGGCTGATCCTCGGAGCCCAGCAGTTCATTCCCTATTTGCTCGGTAGCAGGACGGTAGGACTGGCCCTCCTAGACATTTCGGGTCTGAGACGACTCCAAGAGCAACAGGACCCTAATTAAATTGCTTTATTAAAACAAATCTTGCCATACTGACCTATGTTTCCAAACTAGAGTGAAAAGCAGTGACAGTGTCAGTCATAGATAGAAAAATACCTGTCAATCTGCATCCACACTTGCATTTTTATGCTGAGAAACAGAGATATCTATCAATCTGCTGATAGTCAGGCTGTCCACCATCATCACATTTTCTCACATTACCACGATTAGGTCAGACCCTGAGCCAGAAAGCTTGTTTTCAAATCCTGATTCTGCAACCTTATGGCTGTGTACCTTCGAACAAGCTACTTAACCTTTCTGTACCTGGAACCTGGAGATAATAATGGCGCCAACCTCAACAATTGCCATAAGGACTACATGAGTCTGTATCCAAGGGGCTTAGGATACAGCAAGTCCTATACTAGCCTCTGATTCCTAAGTAGGTAATGGTAGCTAGCAGATACACTGCTTCCCATTTAACCTCTCTGAAACTGGAGTCCTTCCTGCCATCCAGATGTACTTTGAAGATCACATTTACGTTCTTGCTCTCAAAAAGCGGCATTTTAACCAAGGGTGCCTCTTTTTTCTTTAGCATCTCAGAATTGAGAGACTATGATAAATGATACTTTGGGGAAAACAGGATGTATCTTCCCTTAGGTCTCAAGAGAAGAAATGGAGACAGGAGCAAGTTAGAGATTCCAGCTGAGCTCACCTGTGTCTACGCACGGAGGTCACGCTTCCCTTCTAGATGGATTCTGAAACCAAAGCACCCCGCTGAATAGGTGTTTCCATTCCCAAGGAAGAGCTGTACCTGCTTTCATATTTACATTTCAAAACTCTAACAAAGGGCCACAATCAACTACTTGGGATTTTTCCTAATTAGTTTTACTCTGTGCTTCTGTTACCTTTAGGAAGAAGCTGAAAATTTTTAACCTTCAAAATTGGCAGCAGTGCATGTCAGAAAGCATTTCAAAGAAGAGTCGACGTGCGTCTGGGACCTAATTGCTGTGCCTGGAAGTGTTGTCTGAGGATTTTTCAGTCTTCAGAGAAGCAAGTCCCCAACCCTTGGGAAAACTAGTCTTGAAACTAAACGTTTCCCCTAATCATATACCTGAGAAAAATGTTAGAACAGATTTACCCATTAAGGCAAGGAAATAAAACGAAGAACAAATTGTAAATCAGATGTCTCTCCCTCCAACGACCTCCAACTGTACATAGAACACCAATAAAACTTTCTCACCACAGCCTTCCAGGCCCCATGTGACCCACCCCCCCAACTGTATCTCCTGGTTTTTCTCATTCTCTGCTCCCCTTTACATGCTATGCTCCATACACACCAGTCTTTTTTCTCAAACACATCAAGCATATTCCTCCTTCAGGTTCTCCGTACCTGCTCTGCCTCCTGCCTGGAGAGATCACCTCCCTCCCCAGGGCTACGAGGCTGTTGTGCAGGGTGGACATAGTACAAGGTCAATCAGGGCAAAGGGTCCCTTTTTCTAATCCATACAAAGCAACCATCTGGGCTAGCAGCAGTCCTTCCTTCCTGGGAGGATTCATTCATTCCTACAAAAGCTGTTAGTTGAGCATCTGCTATAAGTCAGGCACTGTTCTAGGTACTGGGGTTGTAGCCTTGAACTAGACAGATGGCTCTCTGCACGAGGAGGCTGAGACATGCACAGACAGTCCAGCCATAAACAAGCAGAACATCAGATAATAACAACAGTGGGAAGACATTATAACTCAGGCGTCTGATAGCCACTGGATAGCTGCTTTAGACTGGGTCGTCAAGGAAGGCGTCTGGAGGTGCTGGCATTTATTCTCATAGCTAAAGGACCACAAGGAGGCATGAACACAAAGAATTTGTTTGGGTTGGGGAGTGGAAGACAGGGCATTTCATGCAGAGGGAACCCAGATGTGAGTGAGCTCTTCTGAAGGCCCCAAGGAGTCAACAAGCTGTTTGTGTTCTAGCAATAGGAAGCCAAGGTACAGCTGGAATACAGTGGTCAAAGAGGGGACAGAAGTGCAATAAGGCTGGACAGGTGGGAAAGGTCAGACCACGTGGGACTCTAAGAGTGAAGTTTGGATTTCACTCCCCCTCTGCTGTAAAACCATCTGAGGTTCCAGGCAGAGAGTACCATGACCGGCTGTGTATTTTGGAACAATTACTCTAACTCAAGAGCTCTCCAGAAAACTTGCTGCAGTAATGGAAATACCCTGTTATCTACACTGTCAAATGCAATAAACCACTGGCCACACGTGACAAACGAGCCCTTGAGATGTGCCTGGTGGGACCGAGAAATGGAATTTGTATTTTTATTCTGTTTTAGTCTATTTTAGTCATTTAAATGTGAAGACCTGCGCGTGACCGGTAGCTCCTGGTCCAAGCCCCCTAACTGCTCACTGAAGAATAAGTAGGAGGTGCGGGAGGAGGTCAAGGGTGCGAGCAGGAAGATTAATCAGGAAGCTATCCCAGCAGTCCAGGGGAGAGATGATGACAGCCGGAAGCAGAGATGAAGAGAAGGGACAGTGAGGAATACCCTCCAAAGGTGGTGACAGGAGAGTAGGGGAGAGGAAGGGAAAATGAGAGGTCAGAGGACTCATCGATTTCTGACTCAGCCGCTAGGTGAATGGTGGCATCATTCTGATATGGAGAAGACGGAGGGAGATGCCAGTCTTGGGGTAGGGGCAGGGAGGCACAAAACACAAGAACTTGCTTCTCCCAAATTCTTCACATGGCAGTTATTCTGGACATCTGGGCCTCAACTGTCAGCTCAAACATCACTTTATAGGAGGCTGGGCGTGTTATCTACCCCAGCCCTCCTCCCTCTCTCCCATGGGGCCTGCATTTAGTATCTGCAAATTTTTGATCATGAGGGCATGGTCTCCCTCTTCTCTGAGCCGTAAACTCTCTCCATACAGGGTCCTTGTGCCACACACACACGTGTGCATGCACACACACACACACACACACACAATGTGTCTGGAAGGGTACCCGACAAATGGCAAGTATTCAAATATGTGCTGAATTAAGGAAACAGGTATAAAGACCTTGCAGAACAAACAACAAAAAACAGGCCTGAAGCCTCAAAGGGTAGGGTAGGCTTCCAGTGTGAATTGGTACAGTATCAAATAGTGGAAAACAAAGTGTGCTCACACACCTGCCCCAGGTATAAATGGCTAAATTCTGTTTGGGGTTATTTACCAGTGTTTCTTTTATACAGAAACAGAGTGTAATTTCTGGTTAACGATCTGACCCACCTGACAGGTGCACAAGTGAAATGCGAAGCAGAACATGGTTCCCAGCTCTGCAATCCTGTTTCTCTCCAAGAATTTTGGGGGACAGAGCTGAGGATATGCAAAACACAAACAAGATAAATCCTGGGCTATGCTTTTTAAAAGTTCCAGGCGTCCTTGAGTGTCACCCGACTTTAGGAGCTGCGCACGACCATCGAGCACTCACATCCAGCCGCAGACCGTATTCCCCGGGAACAGACGCCGCATGGCGGGATGCGAGGAGGAGGAGCTTTGCCGTTACACAGATATGGACTGGAACTGAGCTGTGCAATCCTAGCTAAGTCCGGGAGCCTCTCTGGTCTCCGCTCCCAACCAGCCTGTCCTGCATACATCAGGTCAACCTGCACAACCCGCCAACCAGGATCTCGGCCATTTTCTCATGAGTTACAGGTAAGCCCTATCACCCCAAAACTCTGGAGCCCCAGAGCAGATCTTCCAATTTACTCACTTGAGCCTGTTGGGCGGGAGCCGCGCACAACTTTGCCGTTATCTCCCACATTCTCCTCTCCGACTTAATCCTGTCAACGCACTGCCCCAAAACACATACTCTCTTTCTCTCTCACAATTCCACACCCACAGACACATGCAGAGCTCTCTGCGGCTTCCTTCACTCTACACTGACTCACAGTCGTGAGACACATTTCCTTTTCCTCTTCACAGGCTCCCAAAATGAGATCGTTTCTGGTGAAAGCAATTGTAAGTGCTGGGTGAACAACTCCAGAAAATTAGTACAAGTTCCACCAAGGCTAGAGACAGAGAGAAGAAAAATCTGTTCAATTTCCACTGTATTCACATCACCCGCAAAACGAAACACGCCTCTCATTTCCACCCCCCAAGTAATCCCAGTCCTTAACAAAAATTAAAACAAAAGCTACTGCCGGCTCCACCCCAAAAGCACATTTTCTATTTGCCACGAACAGTCACTCCAAGTCAGGAATGTGCCACTCTCTCCACTTTTTGAAGCATCATTTCTCATCAAAACTGCTGCAGCATCTGGATTTCCAATGGAAATTATAGACAACACTAAAAAAAAAAAATAGCAAGAATGTATTAAAGATTGAACCATGAGTCATTACAGGCATTGAAAGAAGGTGTAATTCTGCCAGCCTAGCCTGATATATAGACATTATGAACAAGGGAATAATTTGCGGAATATGTGATATAAAGGATACAAGACAGAAAGTATCAGAAGATAATTGAAATGAGTAACTATCTAATATCCACTAAACAGAGTAACGTGCAGCTATCCAGAGCCATTTTTACAAAGAGTTTTTAATAATGTGAGAAAAGTGCATATGAGGTGGCCAAATTTTTAAAAAAAGGATGATGCATGTCAGTATATACAGCATCATTTCAATTATTTGAAAATGCACAGAAAACCCTAAAGGGAAATACATAAGAAAACCAAAAGCAGTTATTTTTGGGTCACCAGAAAACATGTGTCCTTGTTCCTCAAATCTACCTACTTTTCTATACCAAACTTTATGTTGCAGGTACCCATTATATTTTAACAAAATCTTTTCATTCAGTGAATTTTTATTTTTAAAATAAGGTTTACCTAAAATTTGCAAACTTTTATGAAGACACTTTCTGTAAAGGCATCTTCAAGTGACCTCATGGCATGACGATGTTTGGGGAAACAAGTCATTGCCCCCATGCCCATACCCACCCCCAGTCTCTAGGGGAGCTGGCTACAGATCAGTATTTCTGGGGACTATGGATATATAGGGAGTCTGGCAGCTCTGACTCTTCCCAAGGAGTCCAGGAGAAAACAGAAGGCTAAAGTATCCACAGTTATTAGTACAATTTACCATAAAAAGGAACGATGACTTAGGATCATACAGCTAGTCCTTGGCATGCTTGCCTCCTCTATACACAAAGGCACTGCAAGACCTGCTTACCATACCCATTTTACAGATGAGGCAATGGGTACATGAAAAAGGGAGGCATCTGCTCAAGGTCACAAGTCCTCAGCTATCAATGTCTGGATACAAATACAAACAAATGTTTGCTGATGCCATGATCAGCTCTTTATATTACCCTACATGGCCTCTTTCATCTACACCACAATGACTGAGAGAACTGTGTCTGATGTGGAGCCCTACTCATCATCACCATCATCTGGACAGACCTGTAGACCTTTGGCCTCCTCCCAAAGGAACCCTAATTCTAAGGGTTTCACAACCCCAAGCAACAACTTCTATGCCTTATCCTCTCAGTCCTAAACCGGACAGAGGATTGGAATTGTAGGTAAATTATGATGTGTATCTCTTCACTATTGTAACACATTATTTCCCAAACATGAGTTTACAGAATCTAAAGGTAGAGAAGTACTTTAAAAAGCCCATACGTACTTCCAAACTTCCGTTTAAAAAGGTTGTATGAAACTGAGGGTTGCTGGAGAGGATTGGGGTGGAGGGGTGGGATAACTAGGTGATGGACATTAAGGAGAGCATGTGATATAATAAGCACTGGGTATTATATAAGACTGATGGGGGCACCTGGGTGGCTCAGTCAGTTAAGCGTCTGCCTTTGGCTCGGATCATGATCCCAGAGTCCTGGGATCCAGCCCCCAATCAGGCTCCTTGCTCAGCAGGGAGCCTGCTTCTCCCTCTCCCTCTACCTGCTTGCCAGCCATTCCCCCTACTTGTGCTCTGTCTCTCACTATCTCTCTCTGTGTGTCAAATAAATAAATAAAATCTTTAAAAAAAAAAAAAGACTGATGAATCACAGGCTTGTATTTCCGAAATCAATAATACATTATATGTTAATTAACTGAATTTAAATTTTAAAATGTTTGAAAAATTTTTAAAAGTTTGTTTTAAAAAGAAAAGTTTTAAAAAGTTAAAAAGTATGAGTTTCTGGGTCCATGAACAGGGTATACAAATGCCCATTTAGTCACATCTTGACCACCACTAGGTATTACGATTTTATTGTCAGACTAACAAGAGAAAGAAATATAAGAGTCCATATCCCATCCCATATCTAGTCTCTAGAATAGAACACATAATGGACCACAAAACCAGAATCTATAGCATGTAAGAGTCTAAACAAGGCCATTCAAAACAGCACTGTCAAGGCTGACTTAACCCTCTTTGGGGAAAAGGGGAAAAAAGGCTGTGGTTAAATAATTAGGAAATACCCAAACAAGCACAAAATCACAGAAGAGATTTCAAAGGCCAATCGAGACCAAGCTTCCAAATCCAAATGCCAGACCAACAGAGAGAATGGAGGACCCTAGTTAACATTTACCAGAAATATATTCAGTGCCACATTCTTTATATTCTGCATTAGCCCTTGTAACAACCTTGTGCAGAGCTCCACTTGCCTTCGTTTTACGGACAGAAGGTTCAAAAACATCAAGTTCCAAGCAAAAACCAAAGGAGTTAATGAATACTAAACCAGCCCTACAAGAATTATGAGAGGGGACTCTCTGAGTGGAAAGAAAAGACCACAAATGAGAGTATGAAAAGTAAGTATATCCATAAAAATCAGTCAAGGGATTCACAAAATAAAAGGATATAAAATATGACACCACATACCTAAAGCATAGGGGGCAGAGGAGTAAAGAACGTGTTCGAATGTATGCAATCATCAACTTAATATAGACCACTATAAGCAGAAGACATATACTAACCTAATGGTAACCACAAATCAAAAACCAGTAATAGATTAGCAAAGAAAGAGAAATGAATCTAAGTAGATCACTAAAGAAACCAGCAAACCATGAAAGAGAGTGAGAAGGACCAAAAAAAAATCTTTAGAAAAGACCACAAAACAAGTAACCAAAGGATAAGTACGTATCTTTCAATAATTACTTTGAATGTAAATGGACTAAGTGTTCCAACCAAAAGACTAAGGGTAACAGAGAAATTTTTCTGAAAAGACCAATGTATATGCTGCCTACAAGAGAGTCATTTCCAGCCTAAAGACGCCTGCCGATTAGAAATAAGGAAATGGAGAAACATCCATCATGGAAATGGATGTCAAAAAGAAGGTGGGGTAGCAGTACTTACATTAAGCAAATAGATTTTAAACAAAAAACTGACAAGAGTCAAAGAAGGACACTATATAATAATAAAGGGGACACTCCAAAAGAAAATAAAACAATTGTAAATATTTAAGCATCAAACACGTAAGCACCCAGATGCATAAAAGTTAATAACAAACATAAAGGAACTAATCACTAATAATACGGTAACAGTCAGGGACTTGAACACCCACTTACATTGAAGACCGTCCAAACAGAAAATCAACAAGGCCATGGTGGTCTTGAGGCACACACTAGACCAGAGGGGTTTAGCAGATATATTCAGAACATCCCATCCCCAAACAGCAGAATACACATTCTTTTCAACTGCACATGGAAGGTTCTCTAGACTTACATCACGTATTAGGCCAAAAACAAGTCTCAGTGAATTCAAAGAGACTGAAGTCATACCATGCATCTTTGCTGACCACCACGCTATGAAACCCATCAACCACCAAGGCAAAATCTGGAAAGAGCACAAATACATGGAGGTTAAATAACGTGCTACTAAACAAGGAGTGGGTCAACCAAGCAATCAAGAAAGAAATCAAAAAGTTCATGGACACAAATGAAAATGAAAACACAAGAGGCCAAAAATCACTGGGATGCAGCAAAAGCAGTTTTAAGAGTGAAGTGTAGAAGCAATACCTGCCTGCTTCAAGCAGGAAAAATCTCAAACAATCAACCCAACCTTACACTTGAAGGAGCTAACAAAACAAAACAAAACAAAACCCAAAACCAGCACAAGAAAGGAAATAATAAATACTAGAGCAGAAACAAATGATATGCAAACTAAGAACCACAATAGATCATGAAACCAGGAGCTGGTTCTTTGAAAAGATCAACAAAATTGATAAACCCAAGAGACTTATCAAGTCAAAATCCCTCAAGAGACTTAATTAACACTTCCAAAACCACAAATGAAAAAAAAATAGCTGAGGGGCGTCTGGGTGGCTCAGTGGGTTAAGCCTCTGCCTTTGGCTCAGGTCATGATCCCAGGGTCCTGGGATCGAGCCCCGCATCGGGCTCTCTGCTCAGCAGGGAGCCTGCCTCTCTGCCTACCTGTGCCTACCTGTCGGTCAAATAAATAAATAAAATCTTTTAAAATTTAAAAAAAAAGAATAGCCAACACCACAGAAATATAAATTTTATGAGAATATTGTGAAAAATTAAATGCCAACAAATTGGACAACCTACAAGAAATGGGTAAACACCTGGAAACATATAACCCTCCAAAACTGAAGTAGGAAGAAACAGAACATTGGAACAGACCAATTACTAGCAAGGAAATTGAATCGGTAACAAAAAAAACTCCCCAAAAACAAAAGTCCAGGACCAGATGGTCTCACAGGGGAATTCTACCAAACGTTTAAAGAATACCTACTCTTCTCAAACTATTCCAAAAAAAAAAAAAAAAAAATTAAAAAGGAAGGAAAACTTCCAAATTCATTCTATGAGGCCAGCATTACCCTGATACCAAAACCAGATAAAAACACCACAAAAAAGACAACTACAGGCCAATCTCTCTCATGAACATAGAAGCAAAAATCCTCAACAAAATATTAGCAAACCAGATTCAACAGTATGTTTAAAAAAAAAAATCATTTACCATGATCAAGTGGGATTTATCCCCAGGATGCAAGGGTGATTTGATATTCGCAAGTCAATTAGCATGATACATCACAGCATTATGGATAATAACCATACGATCATTTCCACAGATGCAGAAAAAGCATTTGATGAAGTACAACATCCATTCATGATAAAAACCCTCAACAAAGTAGGTTGAGAGAACACATGTCAACATAATAAAGGCCTTATATGAAAAATCCACAGCTAACATCATCCTCAATGGGGGAGGGTGAGAGCTTTTCTCCTAAGGTCAGGAAGTAGACAAGGATGTCCACTCTGACCACTGTTACTCAACATAGTGCTGGAAGTCCCAGCCACAGCCATCAGACAACAGAGAGAAATAAAAGGCAACCAAATTGGTAAGGAAGGAGAACTTTCACAATTTACAGAGGACATGAACATCTGTAGAGAAAACCCAAGAGACCCCACCAAAAAACTGCCAGAACTGATCAATAAATCCCATAAAGTTTCAGCATACGAAAACAATGTACAGAAATCCGTTGCATTTCTAGACACCGATAATGAAGTAGCCGAAAGAGAAACTAACAAGTCCATTTACACCTGCACCCAAAATAATAAGACATCTAAGAATGAACCTCACCAAAGAGGTGAAAGACCTATCATCTGAAAAGTATGAAACACTCATGAAAGAAATAGAAGATGGCACCAAAAAAAAAGGAAACAGGAAGACACATACACATACACACACACACACACACACACACACACACACACAGGACTAGTATTTGGCCACAAAAAAATAATGAAATTTTACCATTTGCACTGATATGGATAGAGCTAGAGAATATAATACAAAGTGAAATTCGTCAGAGAAAGACAAATACCGTATGATTTCACTCATGTGTGAAATTTAAGGAACAAAGAAAAACCAAGAAACAGATTCATAACTATAGAGGACAAATGGATGGTTACTGGAGAGAGGCAAGGGACAGGGGAAACAGGTGATGGGGATTAAGGAGGGCACCTGTCCTGATGAGCATTGGGAGATGTAGGGAATTTTTCAATCACCATACTGTACACCTCAAACGAGTATGACACTGCTAATTATACTAGAATTAAGATAAAACCTTAATTGAAAAAACCATTAAGATCAACCAGCTGCTGAACACAAAGTTCAGATTTAAACCCAGATTCATCTATCCCAAGCTTCTTGATTCGGTCTCGTTCAGTTCTTATTTTCGTGTTTTATTTCAGTATCCTTTATTAGGTTCTCAGATTTTAAAAAACATATTTATATAAATATGAAAAGCAGAGAGAACGTGCCTTTATTTTTTTTAATTTTTTTTAAGATTTTATTTATTTATTAGTTAGAGAGAGAGAGAGAGCGAGCGAGCACAGGCAGACAGAGAGACAGGCAGAGGCAGAGGGAGGAGCAGGCTCCCCGCTGAGCAAGGAGCCCGATGTGGGACTCGATTCCAGGACGCTGGGATCATGACCTGAGCCGAAGGCAGCCGCTTAACCAACTGAGCCACCCAGGCATCCCGAGAACGTGCCTTTAAAAAGGAAACCAAGAACTGCCCATAGTCTACCACTCAAAGATAGGAACTGCTAACACTTTGGTTCATTCTCACTCATTAATTTATACATGTTTATATTTATATAGGTTATATAATTTAAATAAGATCAGTAAGACTGCATATGAAGGTTTACTAATTTTTAAACTCAACACAGTGAGAAAATTTTCACATGGCATTCATAATACTTGAAACTATCATTTTGTATGTCTGCAGATAATTTCGTTATATAAAAGCCACATAATTACTTTAGCTACTCTCCGCTACTGGGCACTCCAGTTTGTTTTCCTCATTTTTCTCTGTCCTAAATAACATTCTGATAAAAATAATTTTATCTTTTATGTACATCTCTATTTCTCCAAAATAATTTTCTGGGAATGGAATTACAAGGCCAAAGGATATAATTTTAAGGTTCTCAAACCATATATCAAACTGCCCTCCAGAAAAAAATTGCAAAAATTTATACTCTTCACAAACACATCACCTCAACCTCACCAATATCATTGCTGAAACTGTTGTAAATGTAAATACAGAACTGTATCTTTATTCTTTATCAATTTATATTTCAGTAACTGTAAGTAAAACCGATTTTCCCCCAGATTTTTATTGACTGTGGCAATTTTTCTTACATAAGTCGATTATTCATTCTTTTTTCTATCAAGACTTTTTTTGATTATTAGTGTTCTTTAAGGATAATTAACCATTGTCAATCACGTATGTTGCAAATATTTTCCCCAGGTTGTCTTTGAACTTTTTTGTCCTTTTATTTTTACCTATAAATATTAACGATTTTTATGTGACCAAATGCATCTTTCTTCCCTTATAGTTTGTTTTTTGGCTTTTAGCTTGGAAAGCCTTTGCTCCTACTAAGATCAAATAAACATTCACCTATATTTTCTTAAACTCTTGCCTTTTCTACTGCACTGTGCTGATTCTTATTTCATATGGGTGAAATGTCAAACAGGAACAGAAAAAATAACTGAAAATAGCCTTAAGGTTAAAAAAAAAAAAAGTAAATTCGTCTGAGAAGACACATTCACTGGCAGATAAATTATGGATGAATCTGCCCCCTTTGTAATCTCAGGGATGACAAGTACAGTGAGCATCAAACACACTTAGAAAAACTTCCTTAACCCAGGTCTTCAGAGTCGTGGGTCTTGTGGGGCCCCTAATGCTGTGATCTGCCCCCAAGGGAGTGTGAAACCATGGTCCATGGTCAAAGCAGGTAGTTTCTGTCCCAAGATCCCAAACCAGCCTGGTAGTCCCAGAACACCTGCCCAGTGCCCAGGCCCACATCTCCATCAGAGAACCCAGGGAGCACACAGGCATGCCCAGAGGGGTCTTTCTGAGGTTTCAAGGGCTGGGGAACTTGCAGGTATGCCTGGAGGGGGTCTTCCTGAGAGAAAGCAATTAAAATTCCCATCACAAAAGGAATGAGGCTTTTTTTATTCTAAACTGCAAAACGTGGTGTGGTTAATCAGAGCAATTATAAATGGTAACATCATTATTCAAGCTTCTATTTCCAAACGGAGTCATTTAAATGAATACATTTTCTGCCTCAGCGTAGCTGCCAGTGAGTCTTTAAAAAGAAAAGAAAGGGGGGAAAAAAACTACAGAGAAACCCCTTGTGCAAAGCTTTGGAGGATGGGGTAGAAGGATTATTCAGCCCTTGGCAACTGGGAGTGTGAAGCTCTGGGCACAGTCCAAGTTTGACCCCAGCTCACTCTCCAACCTTGGGCATGACCTCGGGGAAGACCTTGTCTCATGCCTGTGCAGCCAGGGGAATATATTACCTTGGTTTTGAAGCCTCTGGGCTCTGACACTGTGGTTCTGAATTCTACAGCTTATTTTAAGATCAACTTTTTCTTTATGTTGCATCTGTAATTGTACTGGAACCATCAAGGGGTCAAGTACATTTTCTTATTCAAATAAGACACATTCTTTAGAGGAAGCTACCCAAACTGCCCCTACATGGTAACAGATTTACCTCTGAAGTGCAGCCTGTGCTCTGTGCTCCTTCTACATCATGGAGGAAGGCAGTTGTCAGGAGGTCCTGAACTCTTTTGCAAAGAGATGTGAATTTCCTACCAACCTTGCATCAGCATCACCTTGCTTTTGGCTCAAGCACCCTGGTAAAGGGACAGTCAATCCTTGTAGAAGCAAAACACTTTCTTCAGACAGACCCAGAGAGGCCACCCAGGTCTACCCTTGGATGGTTAGTGCCCCGCTATTTACATATCCCCAGCACCACTATGGAGCGGGCACTGAGCTCAGTGATGGAGAGGTCACTGAGAAGCCATCCACCTACTCTTGTTGAGCTCACCGTCTGGCGTGGGAGGGAGATCATAAAAGGAGTAAACAAGAAAGCAACATGATCATATCAGGTGATAAATGTTATGAAAGAAGTGCAGGGCTTGGCAAAGCAGGACTGAGCCAGGGACCATGAGCACCCACTTAAAGATGGTAAGGGAAGACCTTCCTGAGAAAGTGAGATCTAACATCAGATCAAAGGGTGTGACAAAACCAGTAATTTACAAAATTTAACAAGTGCCAGGCAAAGAGAACTGTGCAAAGGCCCTGAGGCAGCAAGGACCTCTGAGAAGTCAGAAGGCAGCCAGTACAGATGGATTCATATGAATGTGGCTTCCCCAGGGTGAACCACCTCCATCTCTCCCATGCTCTCTCACACCCATCCTGTTGAGGACATGTCCCAAGCTGTTACCATTGCTCTCACCTACGGAGCTCAGCAATGAGGAGATCTGAGGAGCAGAGGTACTACTGCCTCTGCACCAAGCACTGTGCGGACTTACTACTGTCCCATAACCTATGAGGTAAATACATTCACTACCCCCACATACGCAGAGAGGTTAGGTCACCTGCCCAAGGCCACACACCAACCAGGAACAGCACACTGGTACCAGCGCTGGAATCTGGGCCTATGCACTTTTCACAGGCCCAGACTCCATGGTGTCCCTGCTGGCTTCTGGCTCTTTGCTCCTCGGCACTGAGGTCACTCAGCTTTGTCTCTTTTGTTCCTGCTCATTTCAAGCTCTCTGGTCTTCTTGCAGGCAGCGGCAGTCATTTCCTGGAGCCCAAAAGGAGGTCTCTAAGCTTCTCCCTCTTGCTTCCCTAAGTTACATTCAGGCCACTTGGTAGCCATCCAGAGCCAAGCTGGCTGCCGAATGGTCTGAAATCTCAGAGGTAGAAATAGCAACGAAGAGGTTGAAAAGATCGGGTGCTTCTTGAGTGAGTGTCTCTCTCTCCTAAGATCTCTATTTACAACATCAGGCTAATTAATCCCTGATCAGCCCCAGGGGGTTGAGCAACTTCCCAAGGTCCCTAAGCTACCAAAGGTGGGGCCAACAGGCATCCAGGCACTCACCAACATGAAGCCCCCCTGCCCCTCCAGCTGCCAAGTCCACCATCAAGGAGGACTACCAACCCCACCACCCCACTCAGACAGCTCCACTTGGATCTCCGCAGCCCTGCCACTCCCATCTGGGTTCTGCCTACAGTAAAACACCAGGTTCAATCACAATCACACACATGCAAAGGCACCACGTACTCATCCATGCATGTGTGTCAACAGACACGCTCTTATGGACATGCGCACAAACACTCAGCTCCCTCTGGACAAGTAGGTGTGCCCACATACGCAGGCACATGTGTGATCGAATGCCACATGAATCATTCAAAAGCCAAGTAAGGACTACAATTGACAGACCACGTAAAGAAACAGACAGAAAAAGCCCTGAACACCAGTTAAAAGCTCCCAACTGTTGTCTGTCCCACAGAAGCTTGTAAAAAGGCCACATTATCTCTGACACAAATACAGCTCTCCTCTTTCTATAGAAGGATTCCGAAAAAGATAAGAGCTTTCTCATTATTCTAATGTGGAACAAAAGCAATCCCATTCCAGAACTGGCAGGATGGAATAAAACATCTTTGGTTAATGCTGCAGCTGCCCACCCCCACCCCAAGGTCACTCAACAGCTGTGCCAATTTTCTTGAGCAGCTACTATATACTCTGGGCCACATTATCTTTTTTTCATTCTCCTAAGAATTTCCCAGGTAGGTTGTTCCCTTATTCCTATTTTTGGACATAATACGCTCAGAGACATTATTTAAATTGACCCAGTCCAACAGGTAGTAGAAGGAGACTCTCGGTTTGTTGGACACCAAAGTCCATTCTCCTTGTGGAACGTCAAGCATAAGCAGAAAGTGTTACTGAAGAACACGCTGCCTAAGAATTGCAGTTAAAGGAGTGACTATCACAAGGCAAGCAGAGTCATGAGTGCCATCAAGGGGTTGGCTGGGGGGCTGAGAGAGCCTTAGGAGGCCTGCAGGGTGGATAGAAGAGCTGCGTGGAGATGAGAAGAGTAAGACTGTGGGCAATTCAGGAAGGAGGAATGATGAAGAGAAAGATGAGTGAACACGATCCAGTCGGAAACCAGAGCAGGATGGATGTAGAGTGGAATGAAGTGCACACTGGAGATCAGAGCCTTGAACAGCAGACCAGAGTCTAGACGTTTGCTTATTCATGCAACATTTTTATGGCTCGACGACTATGTCATGCCTGGCCCTGTTCCAGAAAATGGGGACACAGCAGTGAACACAGCAGAGAACCAAGATCTTTACCCTTGCGGAATGCACTTTTTCAGGGGCTTGGGATTAAAGAGGAAACTGTGCAAAATGCAGTGGTGAACAGCATGGGGAAGAAAGGAGATCAGAGCAAAGGGACAAGGTGATACTGCACAAAGGAGGAGGTGAGAGAATGACCCCACCAATCTCTGGGGAAAGCAATGGAGGCTGCTGTGGGTATCCAGAACCAGCCAAAATAAAAGCCCCAAGGCAGAGGGGTATCTCTGAGCTCCAGGAACAGCCAAGGTGCCCATGTGGCTGAAGCCAAGTGAATGACAGTGAGAAAGGAAGGCCCTGAGGTATCAGTTTACCCCCTGTGAACCACAGGCGCTTCAAAATGTAGGACAAGAGAGTAAGGAGTATGCCGGTGTAGAGAGGCTGGGCTTACTGGTGGTTATTTGACTCATCTGTGAAACCATTCATTCCATGAAATGAGCAGCAGGAAGAAGAGAGTGTAGCGACACGATATTCAACTAATATTTGACATTAGCATGACACTAGCAAGAAGACATTAGCATGAGGACATAGAATGAAGATCACCATCTGAAACTAATATTTCATCGTACATATGCTACCTTCCTGACTCCATGGCCAAGGACAGGAACCTCAAGCCAGACTTCCTTGTCTAACTGAAGGAGACATTCCAGAGCGCCACTGGTTGTGAAGGCACAGATCTGGGGGCATTCCCAGATCCAGCGATTTTCAGGGAGCACTGTCCCCAAAGCCAGTCAGCTTCCTGGGACTCCCACCTGTCCATTTCAGGACGATGACTTGCATGAGATGAAAACAGACCGGAACATTCTGGTACCTCCCTGCACCTGAGCTCATCCTGGACCATCGGCTCCCCTCCCCAGCAGACCAGTGAATCCAATCCGGGAGTTTCTCTTAGTAAGAGCTCAAGAAACAATTTCTGGAAAAGGCCCAATAATAGTCCTGAGCCCCCCACAGCTCAAGATGCGGTCAGCATGTGGAGCTAGAGAATCTAAGCTCCAAAATGCTGCTGGTGATTATGATAAAGCAAACAACGGCAAACAGTTACCAATTCTACCATATACCACTCACTGTGGGAAGAAGTTTGGATGGATTGCTCTCATTTGAGCCTCCTAAAACTATTAAACGTAGATGGTCCTATTGCCTGATTGTGCAGATGAAGAAACTAAAGCAGAGATAGTAAGTAACCTGAATGAAGGACCGTGCAGAGACTTCCCTGCACCGGAGCCTTCCAGAAGGAGCTGTACAACAGGGCCCTTCTGCAACAGCCAGAAGGGGAACCCCACAACCCTCTGCAGCCAGGAAACAGCTGTCCTTAGAGACCATGCCCAGGCATCCAAGTAGACCAGGCAGGAATGATGCTGTACGGATACCCCAGCCTTAGCATCTATGACACTCACATGTCCCCAGGGCCACAAGAGGGCACAGGGAGCTGGGGGTGGGGGGCAAGCCACCATCCCCCAGCTAGACCACTGCTCCAGCCTCCTCCCTCCCTGCCTACCTTCCATCTATTCTCTACACAGCAGCCAGGAAGACCCTCCTCCACATTCCTGTCCAATACTCTCACTACCCACTGAATGCCTCTCCAGCTTCCGTTTGCACTTTCTACACCATCCCATAGAGTATACATGTGGCTTTTTAAATTTAAAATTAAATAGAATCAATTTAGTGCCTCAGCTGCAGTAGCCATATTTCAAGTGCAAAAGAGCCACCTGTGGTTGGTGGCTACCCTACTGGACAGTACAGAGGTAGAATACTGCCACTGCCAAAGAAGGTTCTTTCCTGGCAGAACGAAGAGGATGAAGTCCCAATTCCCTACCATGGCCTACAAGGTCCATAGGGTTTCACCCCTTGTCACACATCCGGGCTCCTGCCATTGAATACTCGTCACGCTCCAGCTTCCTGCCCTTCCTTCAGGTCCTCAAACATACCAAGTTCTTGCCCACCTTGGAGAATACCCTCCTCTTCCTGTTACCTCAGACTAACCTCCAAATCCCTCAGGAGTCACTTCAAACTTCACAACAAGGTGTCTTTCTGAACTCTCCCGAAACCTAAGTATACCCACACTCAGGAATGCCAGCAGCTCATCTCCTCTCATTGCTGCCTGTCCTGCCTTTCACGGCACATCAGGTTGGGAACGTCTCAAGGCAGCAGCCATCTGAAAGCCTGACTAGTCTGGGACTCATCCTCCCAGCTCACTCATGTGGCTGTTGTCTACAGGTCACATGGGCCTCCTCATGAGCCTGCTCGATGACACAGCAACCGGCTTTCCTCAAAACAAGGAACACGAAGATGCAAGCTACAGTATCTTTTACTGTCATCTTGGACCAGACATATCGCTACTCCTGCAGAATTCCACCAGGGATCACACACACCAGGACTGGGTCAGGGTCAGAGGGGACTTCATGGAGACATGTGAAGACCAGGAGGCTGGGGGCCTTACCTCAAGCTGCTTGTTCTCATTGTCACTGTGTCCTCAGAGTGCTGGGACCAGACTAAGTCCTCTATATATATTGTTGAAACAAAGTATGATTGACTGTCCTTCTCTTACCTCTTCTATGAAACCAAGGAGTCGGGCCTGAAAATACCCAATGCTCCTTCCCATCCACAATATCCTTTGGCCCATTCTGATGACACAGTCTCTGTACTTACCTTGATCTTCAACCAGTGACATGAAAATGAAGGGGGGCGGGGGTAGATCTGTAGTCCATGGGGCTCCTCTCTCTCAGGAACAAAGTCTTGGGTGGGAGAGATATCCAAGGCTTCCCTCCCTCTGACTTTAGTAGGGTTTTTTGATTGGGGAGGTGGGGGTGGGGGTAATGGTTGTTTTTTCTTTCTTTCTTTTTTTTTGGTCTTTCACCTCCGGCTTTGGTTTAATCCAGGGTTCCCAACCCCCACATGCTTCAAATGGCTCTGCCTTACATCACACAGAACTGACAGGTTCATGGCGGTCCATGAAATTATACTTCCCATGCACACACTCATGAAGGACCAGCAGAGCCACTGACGTTTTATTAGCTGCTTCTCCCAGGCAATAAACAGGGAGACACAGTGGCGGCAGAAAAATAGAAGCCACTGGTCAGAACCTGTGCCTGGGTCCATCGCTGGAGCACAGATGAGGGCCAAATCTTGACACAGGTTCCAAGGGTCAAATGGAAGGGCCTGCTAGGAATGAGGGCAACCATCTGGCAAGGTAACCACGTGCCTTGTGACCTGGGATTACCAACACCAGTGAGCAAAATCATGGTAGACTAGTAATAGGTACCATGTAGTAAGCACCGAGTATGCCCATAATCCTTGCAACATCTACTAGTAGGTCTATATCTGTCACGGGTCATAAGGTCTCAGGGCAACATCACACAGTGCCTGGCACACAGTAAGTACACTCCCTGGTGTGAATGCATTAGTTTCATTAGTTTCATGGATGGCTAGTATTACGCCCAATTTACAGAATAGAAAACTTGGGTTACATATCTGCTCAAAGACATGTTGGTTGTACTGAGTAAAGCCAGGTTTAAGCCTTCTACTTCATGTTACACCAAGCCCTTCAATATTTCACACAAGGGTACACACACACACTTGTAGAATTCTATCCATTTCCATGCAACAGCATGAGTCTTCATGAAAACACAGAGGCCACAAAACATCCATGGGCTGCGCATGGTAAGACAACTTGCCATCTTTGGGGTTTGGGAGGACCTAGGACTATCACCTCCACCATTCCTGGGAGTACTCAAGGTCCGAATGGGTGGCGCCCTTCCAAGTCCAAGCAGGTGAGCTGGGAAGCAGCTTTCCCAGGGAGGCTGGACAGAGACCACCAGCTGGAATGTGAGGAACGGTATGCCTCCCCGACAGAGCCAGAACTGGTTTCTTATTACACAAAACTCCACTGGCTCCCAAAATCAATTCAATTTCTCCCCACCTGGTTTTTCCTTCTCAAAACCGGGTGCCTCCTTCCCAACCAGCCCTTCCTCCCTCCCTGAATTTCTCAGCTGCAAAAGCCTAAAGATTTCTGTATTTTCATTTAGCTTAAGTTAAGAAAAATTGGTGATTAAAACGTGAAATTGTGAGGTGTCAACTGGACACCACTAAGAATTTCAGTCAATGAGAGGAGGACAGGAAAACTTCAGATCACAGAAGGCCACACTGCAGTCTTGTCCCTTGGGCTCGCCACAGCAACAGGAGCCCTCCGGGGGCTGTGGGAGAAACAGAAGCATTACCAAGTCACAGTATAAAGGGGCAGGGGGAGGTCACGCTTAGGTGCTTGGGTATTATAGACTGGTTATTACAGAGTATTATAGAAATGAAAAATGGGCCCAAGTATTCTGATCCTAAGCACAAAACATCACCTTGCGAGGTCAACACTTTTTTCAAAGAGAACTTAAAAGACATTTTAGGGATGCCTGGGTGGCTCAGTTGGTTAAGCGGCTGCCTTCGGCTCAGGTCATGATCCCAGCGTCCTGTCGAGTCCCACATCGGGCTCCTTGCTCGGCAGGGAGCCTGCTTCTCCCTCTGCCTCTGCCTGCCGCTCTGTCTGACTGCACTCGCTTGCTCTCTCTCCCTCTCTGACAAATAAATAAATAAAATCTTAAAAAAATAAAAAAATAAAAGACATTTTAAAGGTTAAAAAAAAAAGTACGACTATGAACAACTGAGAACAGGGGTTGGCAAAGTATGATCTGCTGGTTGTTTTTTACATAAATTTCTACTGGAAAAAATTCATGGAAATGTATTTACTAGCTGGCCCTTTGTAGAAATGCTTCCCAAGCCCTGACTGAGCTAGTCCACTGAGGCTTTCTTCAGTGTATTTATAATATTGTTACTTATGAAGTTATTTATAAGTGACTGATAGAAAAATCATCTGGTACATGGAATTTTGGTTGGTTTTGTTTGAGGAGAGCAAAGTGATTTTTTTTTTTAATGTGTGAACTTATACATAAGTGAGCCCAAATCAATAATGGGCAACACTGGAAAGAAGCCACCCTGTTACTCAAGGCCACAGGAAACCCAATCCCCTAGAAATTTCTGCAGCATTCACAGCTCCTGCCTCCCATCAAAACAGGTTCAACAGGATGGTCAGAATGATACATCTTGAACAAATAAAGCAAAGTGGTAATCTGAATTTTTCACCATACACACAGTAAAATGAAAAATGACTTTGCAAACACAAGTGCTGGGACAGTTTTAGAACTCCGGGTCGAAATCTTGTTTTTATTCATGGGATAAAATAAAAACCCAGAGACCAAAATCTAAATAAGGAGAACTAATGTGTTATCCAAAAGAGAAGGGAAGTTTGTAACATCAGATTATTTAGCAAACATTGTTTCATAACTGCGGAAACAACTATGTCGACCGGGCAGTATTGACTAGAAGGGGTTTCTGTTATGCAGAGGAGAAAGGAATAAAAATGATCTAGGAGAAACAAAGCTTTACTGCATTAGTCAGTTCAACGGTAGAAGAAGTGCTTTCCAGGTCAGTTAGAGCCTGTAGAAAGATAACACCCTGAGACAAAACAGGCAGCACCCTAAGATGGTTTGCAGTCTTCAAAATGAGGAAGGCTAAAAACAGAGTAGGAATTCGACCAAGCAGAGCTAAATGTTCTTAGTTATTTTTCTACTGTAGAAATGCACCCTCAGGCAGTGGGAAGAGAGG
>ML111391.1:11568-56338 GCA_003697995.1 Taxidea taxus jeffersonii | reverse complement strand
TGGGCTCCATGCTGAGTGTGGAGCCTGCTTGGGATTCTATCTCTCCCTCTCCCTCCCTACACCCCCACCATGCTTCCTCGCTCTCTTTAAAAAAAAAAAATCATCAAGACCCACAGTAGGCTTTGTGTAAGCAAGGAATAAATTCCTGTTAAGGCAAACTTCTGAGAATTGGGGGCTGTTTGTTACTGCAGCGGACGGCTGCTGATCCTGACTCATACACATGCAGGAAAGGGTTTTTCCACTGGGAGAAGAGAAGTTTGACTGTGAGTCGTGGCTCTTGCACGTTCAACTCTGCCACCTGTTCTGGCTACTACTCCAAGGTTTGGAATGTGAGAAGGGGGTGGCATTTTTTTAAGGGGGAAGTGAAGCCCTAGAGTTGTAGCTTTTGCTTTGGGATGCTGTTTTTTAAACAAGATCATAAGAAACCTTGATATGTAAAATGAAGGAAAGCAAAGCTTTTTCAGTTGAAGGAGAAAGTCTTACCAGGTTACCCATGGGCATGAGCAAAAGTGTGTGGGAATCCCCGCCCCGGGCAGAGGAGAGCTAGCAAACCCCTCTGTATCTCCCGAATCATGTGCTTCACTGAGTACTTCTTTCACATGTGTAGTCATAGCTGTGTTCCACCAGTATTATTCTTTTACCTCATAATTTTAGTTTTTTCCTGTAAATATAGTTATAGCTTTTATTATAAAAGATGTTCACACATGCAAGTAACGTAAAGCAAACTCAATGTACCCATTATCCAGCTTCAGTAAATACCAACCTATGGTTCTGCCCCACCTCTCCTCCCAACAACAACGGATTGGTTTTAAGAAAGTCACAACCCTCACATCACTTCATAAATATTTGGGTAGGTATCTCTAAAAGATAAAAATTCTGGGGTGCCTGGGTAGCTCAGTGGGTTAAGCCACTGCCTCCAGCTCAGGTCGTGATCTCAGGGTCCTGGGATCGAGTCCCGCATCTGCTTAGCAGGGAGCCTGCTTCCCCCTCTCCCTCTGCCTGCCTCTCTGCCTACTGTGATCTCTCTCACTCTGTCAAATAAATAAATAAAACCTTTTTAAAAAAGATTTATTATTATTTTAAGATTTTATTTATTTATTTGTCAGAGAGAGTATACACAAACAGGCAGAGTGGCAGGCAGAGGCAGAGGGAGAAGCAGGCTCCCTGCCCAGCAAGGAGCCCGATGCGGGACTCGATCCCAGGACCCTGGGGTCATGACCTGAGCCAAAGGCAGCGGCTTAACCAACTGAGCCACCCAGGTGCCTCAAATAAATAAAATCTTTAAAAAAAGAATTCTTTCAAAACATATTACACAATACTGCTGTCATACATAAAGGACTTCAAATTAATTTTTTTTCAAGATTTATTTAGTTTAGAGAGAACACATGTGTGCATACAGGTGGGAAGAGCAGAGGGAGAGAGGCACTCTCAAGAGGACTTCCCACTGAGCACAGAGCCCAGCACGGGGCTTGATCCCACAACCCTGAAATCATGACCGAGCCAAAATCAAGAGCTGGTTGCCAACTGACTGAGCCATGCAGGTGCCCCAATAATTTCTTAATTATCATACCCAATGTTCACGTTTCCTTCCTTCCTCCCTTCCTTCCTTCTCTTTCATTGTTGGCTTATTCAAGTCAGTAGCCTAACAAGGTCCATATACTGTATTTAGTTGATGTATCTCTCAAGTCTCTTATAGGGTCCCCTGCCCCTCCTTTATTTTCTTTTTTAAAAATATTTTATTTATTTATTTGACAGACAGAGATCACAAGTAGGCAGAGAGTCAGGCAGAGAGAGAGGAGGAAGCAGGCTCCCCAGTGAGCAGAGAGCCCGATGTGGGGCTCGATCCCAGGACCCTGATGGAGACCATGACCTGGGCTGAAGGCAGATGCTTTACCCACTGAGCCACCCAGGTAAACTGCCCCCACCCCCCACTCCTTTATTTTCTTGCAACTAGAAGAAATCGGACAATTTGTCTGCATTCTGGATTTTGTTGATTGCATTCTTCTGAGTTCTTTAAGAGGTTCCTCTTTCTCTTGCATTTCCTGAAAACTGGCAGTTTAATCTAGGGGTTTGATTAGATGCAGGACTGATTTTTCTGAGCCGAAAGACTTTCTAGGCAGTGAATTGTACTTCCAGAAGAAGACACATAAGGTCTGGCTGTCTTTTAAGAAGTCAATGTTCCGGGATGCCTGGGTGGCTCAGTTGGTTAAGCAGCTGCCTTCGGCTCAGGTCATGATCCCAGCGTCCTGGGATCGAGTCCCACATTGGGCTCCTTGCTCGGCAGGGAGCCTGCTTCTCCCTCTGCCTGCCACTCTGTCTGCCTGTGCTCGCTGCCTCTCTCTCTCTCTCTCACAAATAAATAAATAAAATCTTTAAAAAAAAAAAAAGAAGTCAATGTTCCCACACAGGTCATTTTCTTAGGAGTTTGTAAAAAATGGTAATATTCTAGTTCTACTTCTCCTTCTTCATTTATTAGCTGGGACCATTCCATAAACCATTTGGATGTCCTGAGGTACAGTTTAAATAGGCAAGGCAGCATAAATGCTTGATTTCTCAGATTTCAGAATAAGGAGTTGGTTCCATTGTATCTTCCAAAGGTAATGAGCAGTTTTTAGTATCATGTTGAGCTCATGGACTTAAGTATTTTGATGGGTTTCATCCCATGGCAATTATTATCCTTGTTGATGCTCAGAGTATCTCATTTTTGGCTAGTGGGAACCTATTAAATGTGGACACAAGGACACTCTTGTGTCCTTTTGACATGGACTTAATGGCCTTTGAGAGCTTCCTTGCTTATCAGGATGCCAAATTCCCTCAAGCTTATCTTATATATTTTCATGAGCTCTGGTTTCTTTGTGGGAAAGTGGTACATACCATAATCTGACCTAGGGGCTCTCATTGCTACTGGGTTGATCACTATTTCTGTCTTCTTAGTAGAGAACACGAGAAAGCATTCTTTATGGGATTGTTTTATTTCTTTTCCAGATAGTTCATGGATAGTGTTGAGAAATGCTACGGTTTCTGTATGTCAATTTTGTATTCTGCTAGTTTATGGGTTTGTTGATTAGATCTAACAACTTTCTGATGGCGTCTTTAGGATTTTCTATATGTAAAATCATTCCACCTGCATATAGAGCCAATTTTGCTTCCTCTTTTCCAATTCTGATGCCTTTTATTTCTTTTTCTTGCCTGATTGCTCTGGCTAGGACTTCCAGTACTGTGCTGAATGTGAATGGTGAGAGTGGGCATTTTTTTCTTGCTCCCTGTCTTAAAGGAAGCAAGAAAGAGTCTCTCAAAATGCCTGATGGGTTCATTCTATCAATTCAAATACATAGCTAAGAAGTTTGTACTTAATCTTATCTTTCTTATATTACTTCCCATTTCTCTTATCCAAAATCCCATTTCAATGACACAATAAATTATGAATTGGCTTTTTTCCACAATGAACACACCATAGCTTCAAAGTAATAATATTATCTGTAATATGATTACTGAAAATAGTTTGAAATTTTTTTGAATTATTTGTCTTTGGGGTATAATTTACTGGGGTTTTATAGGCAAATCATTGTTTTTTAAGTTCCCTTGAAATAGTTGATCTCTCTGTGGCTATATGAGCAACCAGAAACACAGCTGGGTTTATTTTCTTTGTTTTATTTATTTACATTTATTTCCTTTGCTTCCTTACTTGAGATTAATTTTTAAATTTTATTTTATTCCATAATTATGTAAACTTTTTAAAAAAAGATTTTATTTATTTATTTGACAGAGAGAGATCACAAGTAGGCAGAGAGGCAGGCAGAGAGAGGGGGAAGCAGGCTCCCTACTGAGCAGAGAGCCCGATGTGGGGCTTGATCCCAGGACCCTGGGATCATGACCTGAGCTGAAGGCAGAGGCTTAACCCACTGAGCCACCCAGGTACCCCTATGTAAACATTTTTAGATGATTCCCTAGAACAAAATAAAGCATATTCAAAGAACTAGCTTCTATCACTGTTCCTTCAGCCCTATTCACTCCTATCTTCTGTAAATAATCATTTAGAAATTATTAAAATGCTAAAACTCTTTCTTAAATATTAGCAACACATGTAGATTTGTTTCCCTCCGTTCTTTTGCATACAGTTGCCAATTCTATTTTCCATTTTTCCAATTTGTCTTTCACTAGGAAATCTCCTGGTGATCACTTCAAAGTTGTTTATAATGACATTCCTCTTTCCCTTTTAGAGTTGCAAAGTACTCCATTGCATGTATGTACTATTCAAATAGTCTCACCAAGAAAGAGCTTAACTAACTTTTCTAAGAAACTAACAGAAAACTATGGCAAAACCACACACACACACACACACACACACACAACAAAACAAAAAACCCAACTCTGTAGGACACAGAAAACCTGAACAACACAATTAATTACCATAAGTATAACACTGCACCAGAATGTTACATAGTATTATATTTTGTTTCAAAAGCACATAGAATATTTACAAAAGATGACCACAGCCTGGCCACTAAGGCAAATCTCAAAGGATTTATGTCCTACAAAGCTGAGTCTGACCAAGCATCTAGGTCAACACTCCAACAGAACACTCTGAGATGACAGAAATGTTCTATACACAGCTTCATTGTCCAATACAGCAGCCACACAGGGCCCCTTCAGCATTTGAGATATGATGAGTGAGGGCCAGCGAAGTGGCTCAGTTGGTTCAGGGGCTCACTTTGGCTCCGGTCGTGATCCCAGGGACCTGGGAGGGAGCCCCAAGTCATTGGGCTCCCTGCTTAGAGGGAAGTCTGCTTCTCCCTCTCCCTCTGCCCCTCCCTTTGTCCAAGCTCTCTCTCTCTCTCTCTCTCAAATAAAGAAATAAAAATCTTTTAAAAAAATAAAAATGATGAGTAAGACCGAGGAACTGAAATTTAATTTCAATTAATTTCAATAGCACATGCCTAGAACTACCTTCCCATTTGAAGGATAACAAAGAATGTATCCTGCAGCCTGGTTTGAAGTGTTTCTCAATCACCTAAACCCAGGCTGGGAAGCTCTACAGGACAAACCACCCAGTTTCAACGTGTTTTTCAAGAAAAGCACAAGGGAACTTGTGTATTAAGAGAAATGAAAGAAAGGGGATGAGGGGTTGGGCAAAATGGGGGAAGGGGAGCGGGAGGTCCAGTCAGGGGAATCTGGGAATCTGGCAATGATATTGTAACAGTGTCATATGGTGACGGCTGCGAGCTACACTTGGGGTGAGCAGAGCACAACTGTCCCATCACATCCGGAACTGATGTAACATTATGTATCGATGACACGTCAATAAAAAAAAAATCAAAGAGATGAAAGAGGAAACCCAAAACCACAATGAGATACTACTTCATGCCCACTGGGATGGCTACAATCAAAACGTCAGGCAAGAACAAGGGTTGGTGAGCAAGTAGGAAAACTGGAACCCTCACCCACTGTTGGCGGGAAGGTAAATGGCACAGGCACTGTGCAAAAACAGCCTGGCAGTTCCTCCAAAGGATATGGGGCAACAGAAACTCTCACGCTCCATGGGTAGGAGTGTAAATTGGCACAACTACTTTGGAAAACCATTTAATGTAACTGGGTAAGCTTGAAGACATATCTCCTGTCATCAAGCAACTTCATTCCCCTTGTTTATGTGTAGTGCAGGACGAGCCCAAGAGGTGCCCAGCAACATCTGTAACATCCCCGTTTAATAGAATACATTATTACTGCTGTTGCCCAGGGGCGTCCTCAGATCTGACAGTAAAGAGTTATAATGCAAGAGCCACTGTCTCAAGTGCTTTTGAGCCACTGTCTCAAGTGCTTTTCATGTATGAATTCCTGTGAAACCTTTCAACAAATTTAGGAGGTAATAGGTACTTGCACTCTCACTTTATTGGTGGGGAAACTGAGGCACAGGGTGATCAAATAACTTGCAGCATAACTAACTAGCAGATGTCCACCAGGATTCAAACCTCAACAGCCAGACTCCAGAATCCATGCTGTTTTTAACACACTGCAGAAGGACCCCAGAGAAGACGTTAAGAAATAGAAATACATGCCAAACTTTGCGTAGGGAGGTACAACAAAGATGTTTCATTCAACCCTTACGCTGTACACACCTGTGAACGCGAATGAATCACCATGATGCTCGTCGGCGTGGGTTAATCTCCAAACAAGCCTTGCTCAAAGAAAGCAGGTCATAGAGGAATACAGAGACAGTTTGATTCTCTTGTAAGCCATGTCCCAAACAAGCAAAATCAAGCAATATACTGTTTGAGGATACGGACCTAGGTGGTAAAACTACCAAGAAAACCGAGAACTGTGCTTCATGTATCACACTGGGTAGAGGCAGGTGTTTAGTATTGTTTAGGCTATGCATCTATTGTATACACTCTTCTCCATGAATATTTTCTAATGGAAATATAAAACTAGACCAATCTCACTTAGGTATATCCATACGAAGTCCTCAATAAGTGATTAGCAAACCAAACCTAATAAAATAATAAAGGAGTAGGGGTGACTCAGTGATTCAGTCAGTTAAGCATTCGCTTCTTGGGTTTGGTTCAGGTCATGATCTCAGGGTCATAAGACTGAGCCCCTGAGTCAGGCTCTGCATTCAACACAGAGCCTGCTCAGAATTCTCACCCTCTTCCTTCCTGTCTGCCCATCTCTCTCAAATAAATAAAATCTTTTTTTAAAAAAGGTGACATTCTTTAAAAAATAATAAAGGTATAGTAAATTGTGACCAATTTATAAACCAGATTTGTTCCAGAAATTCAGTATTAGAGAATTTATTAATAAAATCAGTTATTATAAGAATTCAACATTGGAAAATCTATTAATGAAAAATAAGTACTAGATTAATAAATAATAGATTATAGAGAATTAGATCTAAAAATAGACACATAATAGATTTGCTATATTAGTAGGTCAAGAGTGAAAGATTACACCTATCCATTGATTTTGAAAAGGCCCTGGAGAAAATTCAACTTTCATTCTTGATAATTGCATTTACCAAAAGCAATAGATACTTAATACACACTTTTTTTTAAGCTAGCAGCATACTCGATGGTTAATACAGAAGCATACCTATTAAAATAAGGAACAAGGCACAGATGTCCTCTATCATCCTTTTTAACATTGTTCTGGAAGTACTAGCCAGTGCAATTAGACAATAGAAGGAAAGAAATAGAAATATTGGAGAAAAAGAAATAAAAGTATTTGCAGATTGTCTGAGTGCTTATATAGACAACCCAAGAGGGGCGCCTGGGTGGCTCAGTGGGTTAAAGCCTCTGCCTTCAGCTCAGGTCATGATCCCAGGGTCCTAGGATCGAGCCCCACATCAGGCTCTCTGCTCGGCAGGGAACCTGCTTCCTCCTCTCTCTGCCTGCCTCTCTGCCTACTTGTGATCTCTGTCTGTCAAATAAATAAATAAAATCTTTAAGAAAAAGAAAAACAAGAATATCGACCAAAAATTATACATAATAAAACTCAACACCCAAAGAACAAATAATCCAATCAAGAAATGGGCAGAGGACATGAACAGACACTTCTGCAAAGAAGACATCCAGATGGCCAACAGACACATGAAAAAGTGCTCCATATCACTGGGCATCAGGGAAATACAAATCAAAACCACAATGAGATACCACCTCACACCAGTCAGAATGGCTAAAATGAACAAGTCACGAAATGACAGATGCTGGCGAGGATGCGGAGAAAGGGGAACCCTGCTACACTGTTGGTGGGAATGCAAGCTGGTGCAACCACTCTGGAAAACAGTATGGAGGTTCCTCAAAAAATTGAAAATAGAGCTACCTTATGACCCAGCAATTGCACTACTGGGTATCTATCCTAAAGATACAAACGTAGTGATCCAAAGGGGCACGTGTACCCGAATGTTTATAGCAGCAATGTCCACAATAGCCAAGTTATGGAAAGAACCTAGATGTCCATCAACAGATGAATGGATAAAGAAGATGTGGTATATATATACGATGGAATACTATGCAGCCATCAAAAGAAATGAAATCTTACCATTTGCGACGACATGGATGGAACTAGAGCGTATTATGCTTAGCGAAATAAGTCAACTGGAGAAAGACAACTACCACATGATCTCCCTGATATGAGGAAGTGGAGATGCAACGGGGGTGGGAGTTAAGGTGGTAGGAAAAGTAAAAATGAAAGAAGATGGGATCGGGAGGGAGAAAAACCAAAAGAGACTCTTAATGTCATAAAACAAAATGAGGGGGGTGGGGGGAAGAGGGGTTGGGTGAGGGTGGTGGGCTTACATCATATGTTTAAATAAAGCTTAAATAAAGTAAAAAAAAAATTATACATAATATATAAATCCAAGCCACATACAAAGCAATCATCAGAAATCAACAGCTTCACCACAACCAGATACTTACTCATTAGAAGATGTAATGGACAAAAGAACACTACTTAAAATACCACAAGAGAGAGGAAACCTAGAAATGACCTTACCAACAAACGTGTCAGGTTTATATAAAAATAATTTTAACACCCTCCAGAGGATGACAAAAGATTTAAACAAATGGAAAACCATACCACGTTATATAAGAAGATTCAACATCACAAAGATCTCAGTTCCACCAAGTTCATCTATAAAATAAATAAATCCCACTGAAATTACTGCCGGGGGGCCTGTCTGGCTCAGTTGGGAGAGCATGAGACTCTTGATATCAGGGTCCTCGGTTCAAGCCCCATGTTGGGCATAGAGATTACTTAAAACTGACTGCCATGATTTTTTGGGTACTAAAATTAAGTCTAAAGTTCATCTTGAAAAAGTAAGTAAGACTATCCAGAAAATTTCTGAAATACACACAAAGATTAATGGGGAAATACCAGCCTAAACAGATATTAAAACATAAAGTCACACTAATCTAATAGTGTATGACTGCACATGAGTACATAATCAATTCAGTGCAACTGGGTAGAAAAGCTAGAGCCTATCCCAAACTTAAAGGCGTGTTTAGTAAAAGCTTAAGGTAGCATTTCAAATGTGTGGGGAGAAAATCAATTATTCAACAAATGGCATTATCCAATTGTGAAAACTCAGAGAGCTGCTCGTCTAAGAAGGATGAATTTTACTGTACATAAATTATACCTTTATTTATTTTTTAAAAAGATTTTATTTATTTGACACACAGAGAGATTACAAGTAGGCAGAAAAGCAGGCAGAGAGAGAGGAGGAAGCAGACTCCCTGCCGAGCAGAGAGCCCGATGTGGGGCTCGATGTGGGCTCGATCCCAGGACCCTGAGATCATGACCTGAGCTGAAGGCAGACACTTAAACCACTGAGCCATCCAGGCACCCCTAAATTATATCTTATTAACCTAACTTTCAAAATTAGTGTTAGGATACTGGATAGTGATAGGATATTGGATAGTTGGATATCTACCTAATACCTTATGCCAAAATAAATTCCAGATGAATTGAAGATCCAAACATTTAAAAAGAAAATTAAAAAAAAATACTGGAAAAAATATAGGTAAAGCAAGAAATGTTCTTCTGAGTGTAATTTTATTTTTATTTTTTTTAAAGATTTTATTTATTTATTTGTCAGAGAGAAGGAGTGAGAACAGGCAGACAGAATGGCAGGCAGAGGCAGAGGGAGAAGCAGGCTCCCTGCTGAGCAAGGAGCCTGATGTGGGACTCAATCCCAGGATGCTGGGATCATGACCTGAGCCGAAGGCAGCCGCTTAACCAACTGAGCCACCCAGGCGTCCCTGAGTGTAATTTTAGAAACCTCAGGAAGCCACAAAGAGAGAGAGAAAAAAAGATTGATCAGTTCAACTATATAGAAAAATCTCTGCCTAGAAAAAATGTTGTAAGCCCAAAGGATGAAAAGAATTTCAGAAAAAAAATTTGCAACTTGCATTGTAGACAAATGACTAGATTCTTTAATATATAAAGAGCTTCTATAAATCAATAAGTCTAACATCTCCTAAAAACACACACTTACACATCAAAAATAGACAAAGGATAAACAATTTACATAAAAAAATGAAGATTTGTCTTTCAAACACAAGAAAAGAAAAAAAAACCCTGAACTTCAAAGGAAAATTCTATTAAAGTGCATTGAGATACCGTTATTCATTTTTGGCAATCTGATAGGTAGAAGTTTGAGAACATGCTCTTGGGGAGAGTATAGCAAAGAAGTATTGGCATCAGGGTGGATCAGTCAGTTAAGCATCTGTCTTCAGCTCAGGTCATGATCCTGGGATTGAGTCCCGCATCAGGCTCCAGCTCCATGCTCATACGGGAGTCTGCTTCTCCCACTCCCTCTGCTGCTCCCCTAGCTTGTGCTCTCTCTTGCTCATGCTCTCCCTCAAATAAATTAATTAAAAAAAAAAAACAGAAGTGTTGGCATCTATTACACATGAGAGGGTCTCTATATTGTAGAGCATCTATGAAATGTAATTAGAAAATAGGTTTTAAAATTTTTTCTTTGAGGCAGTAATTTCATTCTAGATGTTTATCCTATAAATAAGCTCTCTAGGCTTCTTATTAGACAAAATCTTAATTTCCACTAAGGAACAAGTAAATTAAATTATGGTTATAGCCAATATGATGGAATACTATGGAGGTAAAGAATCTCCTGAAAAGAATGCCACAATTTTTAAGAAATACACATGCACTTACAAACTCATGACATTTCCCTGAAAGATGTCCAAGAGATTAGCAACAGGGACTCCTTCTGGGGAAAGAGGCTTAAGTTACATTGTATACCTGTCTGGGCCTTTTGGATTTTATACGTTGTATCTGTATTATCTATTCAAAAACAAAAGTTATAAATAAGTAAATGTCCCTAATATTCAAGATCTCTGCATTCCATTTTTATAGGACTTTCTACAACTTGCAGTTAATTACATGCTTTCTTGATCTTAGGCTGACCCTTTCTAGAAGTCTCTCAAGAGTAAACCTTGTTCACTGTGGTATCCCCAGTTTCTAGTTCAGTTCTTGCCATGTAAAAGGCGCTCAGGAAATGTGTTGTGTGAATTAGAATTTTATGTCAATCCTGTACCTTGCATTGATTTGAAACAACCTAGAGGCACCTGGGTGGCTCGGTCAGTTGAGGTCTGCTCTCGGTTCAGGTCATGATCCCAGGATCCTGGGATGGAGCCCCACCCACATCAATCTCCCTGCTCAGTGGGGAGTCTGCTTCTCCCTCTTCCTCTTCTGTTCCCCTGCTTGTGCTCTCTCACTCTTTCTCTCAAATAAATAAATAAAATCTTAAAAAAAAAAACAATCTAGAGAATTCAAAGAGACTGTATTGCAGTGGAAGCCATTGGTCTGGGAGATACATACTTTTAAAAAAAGGTAATCAACATTGGTTTACCCAAATTTATTCCTCCTGCCAATAAAAGATAATATGGATGCGGGTAATAGCCCTTTCTATTTACTGACCATGTGCTATGCACAGTGCACAGTAACTGAGCTTTTTACGAATACCTATCTCATAAAATACCCACAACAACTCATCCCACAGAAGGTATCTTCCTCCCTTGGTAAAAGTTGAAATGGAAGTTAAGTGACTGGTTGCAGAGAGGACTCAGGCTTTGGATCAGTCTAGAGGCTAGCCCCACTGCTGCGTGACTTTGACAAAGACATTGCCCCCTTTGCAACTCAGCATGGTAGGGCTGACAAGAATTGGGTCCCCACGTGCAGTCTCTTCCAGGGGAATCTTCTCCCTTCCCCCTCCTGCTGAAGAGGTGAGCTGAACTGGTCACAGGTGGGCCAGGGCGTGGCTCTTCCCTGGGAAGGTGAATGGACCTAAATGAGGAGACAGAATCCAGCCAGGGGCATCTAAGAGGCTCCATTCTTTCCACCATGGAGGTGTAGAAATTGCAAGGTTATGAACACAGTGATGCTGGCCGTGCTAGCCCCCATAGATGCAAAGACCCGGATCGGCAGTCCTAGAAAGGGACAGACACTAATTGTTCCACAACACACCAGTTCCATTAGATCTGGCCATACTTTCCCCCGCGAGGACAGGGAAATTTTCATAAATTAATATATCTGTACAAGTTTTAAAAAGATACTTGAGGGAGAGAGAAAGTGTGTGCGCGCATGCGCGCGCATGTGCCAGTGGAGGGAGGGGCAGAGGGAGAGAGAATCTCAAGCAGGCAAGCCTGATGTGGGGCTCGATCTCACGACCCTGAGGTCATGACTTGTGCCACAATCAGGAGTCAAATGCTTAACTGATTGTACAAATACAGGGCACCTGGGTCACTCAATTTTTAAATGTCTGTCCCTCCAAATAAATAAGACTTCCTCATCTTTTTAAAACCTCAGTCCCTCTCCCCAAAGGTTCACTGGTGTCCTCCTTGAACACTGGCACATCAGTAACATGTTCCTGTTTATGCAGACAGGACCACATGCTACATAGAATTTTGCCTCTTGCTTTTTCCTCACTTAGTACATCTAGAAAGCTTTGAATACCCACGGAAATGACCTTATTTTTTCAGTGACTGCATACTCATGGTTTGCTATCATCAATTATCTACCAACACTCACGGAGCTCTTTTTTTTTTTTTTTTTATGTGTGTCCAGTCCTGTTCTAGAGGGTTCACTTGGGATGCAGCAATGAACAGGCCAGAAAAAGAGCCTTGTCCTTGAGGAACTGACATTCCTACAAATGGACATTAGGTTATTTTTAGTTTTTGGTGTCACGGACCATTTGTCATGGGCATCTTGCCAGTTGAAAGTTGGCCTTTTTATTTTTTATTTTTGCACGAGAGGACCAGTAGGAGGTTTTTACAGTGGAGGAACTGCTAGATTAAAAGAGAGTTTGCAGAGCCAGCTTAGCAAACATTCATCAGAAAGATCCCCCCAACTACCCTTTCAACAAAGTGGGTATGAAATGCAGTTTTCCCCCTCATATCTGGAGTAGTGGGGAGGCCCACAGAGGCAGCTCATTCCCCTTCTATCATGGCTAATGGGTCACAAATGCTCCCCATGTGTTGGCCCCAGGCCCACAGCCTCAGTCATTCGAGGGTCTCATCTCCTTTAGTCCTCATAAAGCTCACTCCTAGGAGATAAATCTTGGTACCTCGATACCTCAATTTTTCAAAAGGGAAAACTTGTGCTAAACTATCCAGGACTGGGGGCGGTAAATGAGGGAAGCAGGATTCATACCAAGCACTTGACTCTGGATGCCTGCACCCAGCTCCAAGCTCACCATCTCCAGGGAGGCTCCAGATGCCCCAGGGGAGGAAGAGATGGAAAAAAAGGACTCAGAAGAACACCCCCAAGCCATCTTTCTTTTTTTTTTTTTTTAAGATTTTTTATTTATTTGAGAGAGAGAGCATGAGAGGGGAGAAGGTCAGAGGGAGAAGCAGACTCCCCATGGAGCTGGGAGCCTGATGTGGGACTCGATCCCGGGACTCCAGGATCGTGACCTGAGCCGAAGGCAGTTGCTTAACCAACTGAGCCACCCAGGCGCCCCCAAGCCATCTTTCTTGATAGAAGCTTGGTCTACTTTGGTTTTGCCTAAGTACCATCATCTGTCCGAGAAACATTTTCAGTTTGGCAATAAAATTAGAATAAGGAAACATGCCCCATGTTGAGCTGTATTATTGCTTCTACTAGTTCGGTTCCTGGAACAGTGGCCGAAGATTGCCTTTTGGTCCTCAACATGGTATCAAATTCATAGAGGAAAAATAAAAGCACCATGTTATTACCATAAAGTGGCAAAGGAAACAATAATACACAATACCGGCAAGGCTGAGATGAAATTGAACCAAACATAGGGCAGGCAGCATTATAAATCTTCACTAGCCCTTAGAAGGCAACATTGTCATATGTTAAAATAATGCTTATGAAGAGGGCAACAGAATACAAGTGTTCTCGCACACTATGATTACAAAATATGTATGCTTATGGGTGCTCATGGACTCGGACTGGACTGGGACAGGGATGAGACACAGTCATGGGGGAAAGGTGGCGTGTGCAGATAATGGATTCCCATTTCTAATGTCTGTCTACTTTCCCCACCAACCGGACACACACCGAGCCCGAGAGAACTCTTGTTTCTTTTCCCCCACTGTGATATTAGACGACTGTGTTTGCCCTCCCAGCACCTGTACCCCCTCCTTTGGCTTCCCCCGGGGGTGCATCCTCTTCCCGACTGGAAGGTCTCAGGTGGGACAGTCCAACAAGATGCTCCCATCTCTAGGCAGGAGGAAGTGGAAGACACAGTTCAGACCTCCGAGCTATGCTTTCCAGGCACTTAGATCTTGATCCCAAGCACGTAAAGAAGGAAAATGGCCATTGCTGACATCTTGGTTTGGAGGTAACGTCAGCGTCTCCCACTAGGGACTGGGCAAGCATGGGCAAGGCACCCTGCGGAAATGTGTCGCAGCATCGTGGAAAGGTATTAAATGCTTATGAAGGAAAAAAAATGTACCATTTAACTCATGGGTAGTTAATTCACATGCAAAATAAAACCGAATGGGGGTGCCCTGGGTGGCTCAGTCAGTTAAGTGTGCTGACTCTTGGTTTGGGCTGAGGTCATGATCTCAGGTTCCTGGGATAGAGCCCCATGTTGGGCACTGCACTCAGCGAGGAGTCAGCTTGTGGATTCTCTCTCTCCCTCTGCCCCCTTCCCACTGACCCATTCTCCAATAAATAACTTAATCTTAAAAAAAATAGCAAATCTGCATACTGCCATGAATTTAGCCATATTTAAAGATGCAAACCATATTTAAAAATGCACTGGGGGCTGGGGAGGCTGTAAACGGCGGAGATGAACACAGCAGAACAGATCAGCAAAGAAGCTTCACAAAGACCACAGTGACCTTGTGATGTGTGCTGGGGACACACCACCTTCACTGCTCGCATCTCAGATCAAGAAAAAAAGTACTTCCTTTTTGGAATAAGTGAGAACGGGTTCTGCTGCTTGTAACCAACGAAACCAAACACAACACTGTGGATAGAGGTTTTTTGGTTTTATTGCTTTTGTTCTGGTTTTTTGTTTTTCTTTTAAATAGTAAAATTTAAACTCAGAAGGAAAAAAGAGGATGTTTCGACTCAAACTAGAGCTCAAACTGTAAAACACAATTATTAATGAATCCTGTACACTTCCATTTGAATTTCTGTGTGCGCACATGCACTGAGGTGGGATTAACAACAGGGTCTACTTTTATCTTGTCCTAAGTGATCGTATCTAAGTAGTGCTGCATTCGGGTTGCATTTTTTTCCCCATAATGCACATTAAGACATATCTGCTCATTTCCGTGCTAGCAATGCCCATCTAGAGGCTTCCACTTTGTGAAACTAGTCTGATTTTTCTCAAAGGCTGTAAGTGTTGTTTGCAAATGCTCAATAAATGATTAAAAAAACGATCATGGAAATCCCAATAGTGGTTATCTTGAAGTGGGTATGAAGGAAAGGGCATGAAAGAGGCACATGAAGGGTTTCTGCAGTGCTAGAATGTTCTAGGTCGGTGGGTACCTTCTAATAATTACGCGGCACATTTATTTTATGCACTTTTCTGTAGGTGGGTTATATCCCACAATAAGAAGCCTTTTAAAAACATCACAGGTCCTAATTCTGTTTTGTCTCCTCTCAAGGAAAAGAATATGGCATAGCAGTCCCTGGGAAGAATTCCGTGCTTTCATTTTTCACTTGTTCTCTATAAAATTGTAGGTGGGGAAGCCAAACTGCTGAGAGGTCTTGTCTTGTGTGGAAATCCAGTTAAGCTTGCAGAGATGGCAGATATACAAGATAAGTCAAAAGAGAACAAATCGGTGGATGGGAAAGGAGACTAGATCAGTTCTTTGTGGTCCTTTCCAGAGGTGTTGCTTTTTGTTTCTATTTCTTCTCCAATACAGAACACTGGGCTAGTCCCATGTCTGGACTTAAAAATCAGCAAAGATTGGGGGCAGAGTCTTGCAGTCAAGACCTCCTTTTGCTGACATCTGTAATTCACAGAAGCGAAACGCTTATTGGTTTCTTTGCTCCAAGGATATTCCATTACCATCGTGCTCGTGGAGGGAAGCTGGATGGTGGATGTTTTCAGCTCCACTCCACATTATCCTCCACGAGGGCCAAGGAGGCTTTTCCTGGGAGACAAGCACAGTTACCCTCTCTCCTATGAAGAGAAATAACCCAAATTTGGACTAGACCTTTCACAGAAGCTGAGTCTATCAGCATCAGCAAAAGGAAGCTGTTCTGTTTCTAGCTCCCGGTTAGTAAAGTTCCAGAGACAAGACTGGGAGAGGGCGGACCCTTGCCAGAGTGGATGACCAACTGGCAGCAAGGTAGCCCTGAAACTGAAGCAGACATCAAACCAATTCAAGAAGCCCAGAAGCTCCCATCAGTTTTGGTATAAACCAATCAGAGCTAACGCACAAACCCAAGGGTCTCTGTACTTAGACACCAAAGAATGGCTTAAATCCCAATATCTTTCCCAGTGAAACCCACTGGGAACTTCTTAAGATCACACAAGATGTCATCTGAAATTCCCTGTCATCTCATATTTGCCCGCACACATCCAGAAGAAGAAGTGGGGGAAAAATGAAGTTCCGTCAAAGAAAAGTGCCCGCCACCCATTCCTGGGACCTCTTGCTCGTCTCCAAGAAATAGGCTCCAAGGATCTTGCAAAGGCTGACCATTCGGCCGCCAGAATAGGACAGAGGTCCGGTGGGGGGTGGGGGGGGGGGAAGCTGCTTCACTTTCTCAAATCAAAAGTGTGGGGGGGGAAGTAAGTGAGAAAATCTCCCGAGTTCAAACATTCCTTTAAAACCCGCAACTTTAAATACTGTGTTTCATGGCTGCCATCTTGAAAAACATTCGTTTGCCAAAGGCAGCCTTTGATTCCCATTTGGGATGGAAACGCTTGCAGATAATCCATTGAAACAGGTCCATCACAAAGGCCTTTTTGCAACAATCACGGTGCTTGTGAAGGACAACATTTTTGTGCGCAAAATAAAACATTTTAATGCGCTACAATCCATTACACATATAGTCCTCCATTTCCTTTCAGGAATTATTCATTAGAAAACATTTAACGTCACTGTGGATTTCACACTGGGCAGTCTGGACACAAAGAACAAGAGATGGCCCATTTATAAGGGGCTGGGGCCTTCTTTTCTAATCTGAGAAACTCCAAGGAGGTGGGGCCCACAGGACACAACAGGCCAGCTAAATTGTGCGGTTAACGGTCAAAGGCCCCCCTGCCTACTTTGACACTCATTTAAAGATGACAGGGAACAAAAGAGACTTGTTCTGTGCAACCCTTTCTTGTTACCCCGTCTACATCAGCTCTGCACATGAAACCACCAATACTCTTTTCCACCTGCCATCCCCCTCCCGCCTTCCCGGACTCTCCACTCTGCTCCTTTGCTTGTTCCCCCTTTAACACAAAGAGACAGGTAAAGAATATCGTTAAAAGCAGTCCATTCAGCACGTCAGCTTTCATAATACAATTGCCTGTCAGGTTCCCTAGGAGCTATGAGGCGCTCTAACGTCTGGGTTCAGGCCAGAAATCCGGGCCGCAGTGCGGCTGCTTGGTGGGGGAGCTCCCCAACCACCTCCCCCCCTCCCGTAGTGAAGGGCCATCTCCCAGGCGGACACCAAAAACCATCTTTAATAACCGCAGTTTGAAATCTTTGCTCCAGCAGCAAAGGGATCGCATGTCAACTCCCGAGGGTTGGATGTGTGTTCCTGTAATGTCTCCATTTGCAGATTTCATGAACAGAAACCTGTTCCTGGAAAAGGCTGGGAAATACTTATCACAGAGCCATTCTCTTCGTTGTTCTCAACAGGGTAAAATAGTGGAACACCGGGGGATCCTTTGCTAACACGGCGGGGGAGAAAACCGATCTTGCAAGTCTCATGAGAGGGACGGATGTAGCTCCTTGTACTGGGATAGGTACAGACCTCAGCCCCGCTCATGTCATTTCTACTCTGCTCATACTGCCTGGTGGACAGCACCTAGGCGTGCTTCCACAAAGCAGGGGGTATGCGCCACCTGTTAACATGCTCCTTCTTGGTTTCCGTAAGAAACCAGCAGGCTCTAATAGGCATTAGCTTTCCCCGGTCATCAAAAATGGCTCATGTCCCCGGATTACTATCCTTTTTCCCATCACAGCAATCCTAATGTTTGAACATCAGACTTGCTTCAGATGATCATGGCGTGCTATGGAAAGAAACTGGGTCTGGTCACAGCCTGACAGCAAGGATGTGATGGATGGTATCAGTGGGGACTCAGGAAGAAAGCAAAATTCATAACGAAGCCAGTTTGCAGTAGCTTGGCCAGCAGTGAATGGAATTCTAAAAACAAGAAACTGGTTTTGATGCTCTGTGTTAAAGGAGAGCAAACCATGCCCTGTGGGCCAAGTCCAGACAGCTGCCTATTTTGGTCACAAGCTACAGATGGTTTTTACATTTACATTTTATTTATTTATGTATTTGACAGACAGATCACAAGTAGGCAGAGAGGCAGGAGGAAGCAGGCTCCCCGCTGAGCAGAGAGCCCGATACAGGGCTCGATCCCAGGACCCTGAGATCATGACCTGAGCTGAAGGCAGAGGCTTTAACCCACTGAGCCACCCAGGTGCCCCTTTAAAAATATTTTTAAAGATTTTTTAATTTATGTGTTTGACAGGGAAAGACACAGGGAGAGACGGACCACAAGCAAGGGGAGTGGGGGAGAGAGATACAGGCTTCCTGCGAAGCAGGGGAGCCTGATTGGGGCTCAATCCCAGGACCCTGGGACCATGATCTGAGCTGAAGGCAGATGCTTAATGACTGAGCCACCCAGGTGCCCCAGTTTTTATATTTTTAAATGGTCAGGGGATGGGGTGATGGGGAATCAAGAACATAATATTTTATGACATGAGAAACTTACATGAAATTCCAATTTCAGCGTCATTTATTGGAACACAGCCACACTCACTGTTTCTGTATATAGGTCTGTGGCTTCTTTTACACCACAAGAGGGATGAATCCTTGCAACAGAGACTGTGGGGCCCACAAAACCTGAAATACTTACCATCTGGACCTTTACAGAACAAGCTTGTGGATCCCTGCACTCTCTCTTGGCTGGCACACGTTTCTCTTTTCCTTAGGAGCCAGACCTCTGAATCAATGGTAGTTAAAGAACAAAAACAAAACAAAACAGCTGGATGCACCAAGAGAATCAAAGTGGAATTTCAAATAGAACACTTCCCACATAAGTGTTCAATGGCTTGTTGATAAGGTCACTCAGATCAGGAGGTGTGATACTTCCTAGTTAAGGTTTTCTGGATTCCCAGCGGCTCCACTTTTGTGGTGCCCAACGAGGTCATTTGGAACTCAAGTGGAGATGTTCCCTTCCCAAACAGAAACCAGAAATTCACTGCAAACAGGAGGTAGCCATGTCAAGCATAGAAATTGACGAGCGTCTGCTTCCCGGACAGGCAGACTTATCTAGCTCTCAAAAGAAACCCTTCTGAAGGTGCTGTCCCCAAATTCTGAATGACCTTCCTCGGTGGCAGCTAAAATTTAAACCAAATGCCCATTAAGAGAGCGTGGTCCGATATTTTGATTCGAGGGGTCTTAGCTGTGGAACTGACAAGGATCGAACTTGAGCGATAAAAGCGTTGTAACACCGCAGGATTTTAGGTCTCTGATTTGTTCAACAGCGACAGCTCAACAGTTGAAGTGAGGGACTGTCTTTTCATCTCAGGACAAGAGGACTGTTGGCGCTTTATTATCCAACAGCAGCCTCTTAATCACTACTGAATGAGTATAATTATGAATATCAGCAAACAGAATAATGCTCCTAAATTACCTTAGGGATTAGATGGTCTCCTAATTAAAAATGGAGCAGTTCATGGGTTCTTAATTGCCCCATGGGAGTTGCAGGTGGAGAAAACATCTGCAGTTACAGTACAGACCGTATCTTCCAGGCTAAGCAGGGGCTAAGAAAATACCAAATGTGAGACCTATATGTCATTCACTAAACTCCCAACTAGAAGTTAAAATGCATGTCAGAAATAAAGATTTTGGAAAATTCGTAGAGTTTTTCCTTGGTATACATTTTTAAATTGACATGTAATGGACATGCAACATTGTATTAATCTCAGATGTACAACATAGTTCAATGGTTATATCCACTATGAAAGGATCATGAAAAGTCTAGTTAATATCCATCACCACAGTTACAAAATGCTTTTTTTGTGATGAGAAATTTTAAAGATTTACTCTTAGCAACTTTCAAATATACAATATTATTAACTGTAGTCACCATGCTGTCTATTACAACCTTAGGAGTTTTTATTTTACCACTGGAAGTTTGTTCCTTTTGACCCACCTCACCCATTTCGCCCAGCCCCCACCTCTAGTCAGCAACAATCTGTTCTCTGTATCTATATGCTTGGTTTTGCCATTGTTTTAAGAGTCTACATATGAGTGACATCATACAATATTTGTCTTTATTTGACTTGTTTCACTTAGCATAATGCCATCAATGTTGTCACAAATGGTAAAAATCTTCTTACGGTTGAATAACAACACACACACACACACACACACACACTTTCTTTATCCATTCACCCATTGATCAACATGTAGATTGCTTCCATGTTTTGGCTATTGTTAATAATGCTGCAATACAGCAGTTTTAAGCAGAGGATATTTATTTGAGGATATTTATTTGATACTTTTTGCCTATCTTGAAGTCCAGGGAAGTACCCAGAAATCCTGTTTCCCTGAGTTTATAGACCAAATTGTATAAGAGGCATTTTATTGCCTTAAGAATCTTCCTGGCATCCTCAGCTAGCTTTCCCTGGAACAAAAGATACTTCGTGGTCTGGAAGCCTTAAAAACACTCAGCAGGAATTGGATATTGACTGTGGATTACACTAAAACCTATTTGGATCAAGGAATGCAAAAGTGTGGCTTGGAAATTTCCCAGGATATCCTCCCACCCCCCGCCCAGCTCCATCTCAGTTCACATCTTTTTGGGGACAATGAGGAAATTAAAAGACGTCCCACAGCAGACCATTTCTATGTGGCTTTTTAACTAGTCCCCATTCTGACATCTATGCTTAAATAATACTTGGTGAAAACAGCTAGGACTTCCAACAAGTTTAGAAATCACTGCCAGTGGAGACTGTGGTTCTCCAACTTGAATATGGCAGAGGATCACCAGGTGATCAACTGGTTCTCTTTTCCTACGACTGGAATTCATTGGAGATTTTCCAACCCTTCTTCCTCCACGTCCAACGCCAGCCAGGTCATTTCCCTTTTGTGATACTGGACTTGCCCCCTCCCTCTCCTCTTTTTTCTTCTGGGGAGGTGGGCCAAAATGGACCCATCTCAATTCTATAAAAGCAAAGGGTAGGGAGATACCAAAACCCAAATGATACTGCCAGTCTTTCAGTTTCTGCTTTCTAAAGAAACATACCTTTCCTGTCCCAAAATTTTAATAAAAAACCGAAACAAATGTACAAGCTCTTTAGCCATGGGCTGGATAATCTTATTGGAGACGTCCATTCCATAAAGGGTGGAATTCTTATGCACATACCCCAGCAAATTATACTCTGGGTGTCTGTGGGCTGGGATTTCTAGGGCTTCTTATAGGAAAGGGGGAGAAAGACAGCAACAGGTACCCCCTGGGGACAAATGTGCATGAAATAAAGAAATGTATGTACAGTTTTTAAAAAATTTACTTTTCTGGGGAGATACAGGCTTCCAGTTTTAGAACAAGTAAGTCACAGGAATAAAGGGCACAGCATAAGGAACAGATTCCATGACATCGGGGTACAGGGAACACATGGGGACAGATGCTAGCTGTCACCTGTGGTGATAGCATAATGTGCAATATACACACTTGTCAAACCACTATATACTACACATGAAACTAATGTAATACCATGTGTCAACTACACTTAAAAAAAGCCTTTTCTGGATTTTGTTGTTGACATAGGTTCATGATGAGTTTATTAAGTAGGGAAAGGAGAATGAGAAATATATTTACTAATAAACATCTATTAAATGTCCCCCATGGATATAGCTCTTTAAAATTGTATCTTTTTTTCTGTCTTATTAGAAAAGAAATACACACTCATTTTAGACATTCTGGAAAAATACAATAAAGAGAATAAAAATCATCACCATTCAGAAATTAGCACTGTTTTCATTTTGGAATATTCCTTTCTAGTCTTCCTCACCCCAGGCTAGTGTGTATGTAAAAATATTGGGATAATGTTTTGTACATGGTTTTTTCTCTTTTAAAAATGACATGATTGGGGCACCTGGGTGGCTCAGTCGGGTAAGCATCTAACTCTTGATTTTGGTGTAGGTCATGATCTCAGGGTTATGAGATGGAGCCCATGTTGGGCTCCACGCTCGGTATGGAGCAAGCTTGACATTCTCTCTGCCCCTCCCTGATCCCCTCATTAAAAGTTAAAACAATAAGTATCATCTTTTTTAAAGACTCAATTAAAAGTGAAATTAGGAACAGAGCCAGACTTTGGTAACGAGACACTGACATCTGAAAATATGAAAAAGACCCTTCATTTCCTATGTCCTACTGAGAGTAACTTCTTGTTCTGTTCGGTAATAAAATTCTGAAGCAAAGAAAGAGGGCAAAGCTCATCTGACAGAATCCTGACTATCTAGAGAACTATATGGGAGAGAAAATGGAGTTTCCCCGTCTCTGACAGTGATGAAAAACAGCATAATTAGAACCAGCTTCTCTGACCACCATGGGATCATCTGTGTTAGATGCTTGATTTAAGCAGAGACAAAATGAAATCATTGTATCAAACCAGCTGAAACTATTGGAAATGTTGACTATGGAGTCTGTATTGTTAACTTAAGAAGCCCATGATCAGATTAGAATGTTGAGGGACTTTTTAAAAAAGATTTTTAAAAGATTTTATTTGTTTATTTGACAGAGAGAGACACAGTAAGAGAGGGAACACAGCAGGGGGGGTGGGAGAGGGAGAAGCAGGCTTCCCACTGAGCAGGGAGCCCGATGCAGGTTCGATCCCAGGACCTGGGTTATGACCTGAGCTGAAGACAGATGCTTAATGACTGAGCCAACCAGGGGCCCCTAAGATTTTATTTTTAAGTAATCTCTACATCAAATGTGGGGCTCCAACTTACAACCCAGAGATCAAGAGTCACATGCTTTACCTACAGACTGAGGAACCCAGGCACTCCAGAGTTTTTCTTTCTTTCTCTCTCACTCTTTTTAAGATTTTATTTAATTGAGAGAGAGAGAAAGCACAAGCAGAGGGAAGAGGCAGATGGAGAAGGAGAAGCAGGCTCCCTGCTGAGCAGGGAGGGGAGCCCGAAGCAGGACTCTATCCCAGGACCCTGAGATCAAAGGCAGACGCTTAACCAACTGAGCCACCCAGGCACTCCAAAAGAGTTTTTATAGTAGTAAAACAGGCACGCACGCGCGCACACACACACACACACACACACACACACATATCCCACACCAGCCTTGTTTAGATGAAGTTTTGCTTTAAAAATAAGCCATACTGAATGGGAGAAGATATTTGCAAATGACACTACAGAAAAAGGGCTGATATCCAAGATCTATAAAGAACTCCTCAAACTCAACACCCAAAACACAGATAATCATGTCAAAAGATGGGCAGAAGACATGAACAGACACTTCTTTTTTTTTTTGACAGACAGAGATCACACAAGTAGGCAGAGAGGCAGACAGAGAGGGGAGGGGAGAAGCAGGCTCCCTGCCGAGCGGAGAGCCCGATATGGGACTCGATCCCAGGACACTGGGATCATGACCTGAGCCGAAGGCAGCGGCTTAACCCACTGAGCCACCCAGGCGTCCCATGAACAGACACTTCTCCAATGAAGACATACAAATGGCTAAGATACACATGAAAAAATGTTCATCATCACTAGCCATCAGGAAATTCAAATCAAAACCACCAAAAGAGACAAGGAAAGGCATTACATAATCATAAAGGGGACAATCCAATAGGAAGATATCACAATTGTAAATATTTATACAGCTAATGTGAGAGCACCCAAATATATAAACTAACAAACATAAAGGAACTGATAATAAAAGGAGACTTCAACATTCCATTTACATCAATGGGCAGTTCATTTAAACACAAAATCAACAAGGAAACCATGGCTTTGAATGGCATGCTGGACCAGATGGACTTTGCAGATATATTGAGAACATTCCATAATAAAACAGCAGAGGAGAGATCAAAAGTGACAAAGAGAAGAAAGAATCAGAGAAAACCTCCAGAAACAATGACAAAACAAGTAATAAAATGGCAAGAAACACATTTTTGAGAGAGAGTGAGAAAAAGAGCGAGCGCATGACATGGCGACTCAATCCCGTGACGCTGAGATCATGACCTGAGCTGAAATCAATAGTCCGATGCTTAACTAACTGAGCCATCCAGGTACCCCTCTATCAATAATTACTTTGAATGTATATGGACCAAATGGTCCATCTAAAGACATAAAGTGTCGGAATGGATAAAAAACAAACAACAAAAACAAAACAGGGCCCGTCTATGTGTTGCCTACAAGAGACTCTTTCTAAACCTAAAGACACGTGCAGATTGAAAGAGAGGGATGATGAAACATTTATAGATGGATGCCCAAAGAAAGCCAGAGTAGCAATACTTCTACTGGAGAATCCAGACTTTAAAACAAAGACTTTAAAAAGAATGAAAGAAACATGGTGGAATCCATTCTGTACAAACATGGAACATGGCTGGAAATCATGAGTGGCTTCCTCATTACCTGGCGGGGGAGCTCCCTGATTTCTGACCAAATGACAAGTTCCTACAATTCAACTAACTTGGAGCAAAGAGGCAACTGCCTAGATGATTTGCACGAATTGAGCTTTTTTAAAAAAATATTTTATTTATTTGACAGAGAGAGATCACAAGTAAGCAGAGAGGCAGGCAGAGAGAGAGGAGGAAGCAGGCTCCCTGCCGAGCAGAGAGCCTGATGCGGGGACTCGATTGCAGGACCCTGAGATCGTGACCTGAGCCAGAGGCAGAGGCTTAACCCACTGAGCCACCCAGGTGCCCCGGAATTGAGCTTTTGAATAAGTTAACCTGTGACCTGAAAACGCCAACATGTGGATGATACTCACTTCTTGAGTGGCATAGACCAAGTGCTCAGTCAACATTAGCATTCATGTTTGGTTCATCAAGCCTGACTCCTTCAGAGGTCATTTCTAATGGCTCCATCCCTAATATTTCCAAATCAGGCTCTAAAAAAACCTTTTTATTTGGAAATAATTATAGACTCACAAAAAGTTACAAAACTAGTACAGAAAGTTCCCATGTACCCTTCCTCTAGCTTCCCCCCAAGTTAACTTATAGTACCAGGAAACCAACACTAGGACAATCTTCAGAGTCATTCTGACTTCACTAACTTTTATATGCAGTCATGTTATGTGCTTCTATATAATTTTATCCCATGCGTGTCTTTGTGTAACCACAATGACAATCAAGACACAGAATTGTTCCATTTCCTAAAGTCCTTCCAACCAGTTTCCCCAACTCCTGGCAAACCGTGCTCTGTTTATCAGCTCTATAATCATGTTATTTCAAGAAGGCTACATAAGGGGCGCCTGGGTGGCTCAGTGGGTTAAGCCTCTGCCTTCGGCTCAGGTCATGATCTCAGGGTCCTGGGATCGACCCCCACATGGGGCTCTCTGCTCAGCGGGGAGCCTGCTTCCTCCTGCCTCTCTGCCTACTTGTGATCTCTCTCTGTCAAATAAATAAATAGAAAGAAGGCTATATAACGAGTATATAACTTTTTGAGGCTGTCTTTCCTTCACATGGCATAATGCCTTTGAGATCCGTCCAAGATGTTGGAAGTATCAATAGTCGGCTTGTTTTTATTATGAGGTAGTATTTCCACTCAAATGCTTGCCAAAGGAATGTGGAAATTAATTCACAAGTGGAGGAAGGATAACTTGCCTTCATTTTTTAGAAAGCGTAACCACATATGGAGGAATCTGTGTGTATACTTTTACATGAATTTCATACCGCCATGACAATGGGAAATGCCACATGACACCTTGCTTGAGGATAAACCTACTGGCTACATTTCTGCGAGACCCACTCCACAGTGACTACTGCTCTCCAATGAACCAAATTATTTCTCCCCATGAAATCATGTTTCCCAGAGTTACTATTCTGAGACATAATGCAGGAATGGCAGGTAAAATCTGGACCTCTGGCAGTCCAAGTACATTTCCAGTCAAGGGCATTGCCATTTGGAGTTACTGGTTGCCAAGGCGATGGTATTAGGTGCTATAGAAATGGATCATTGGCTGAATGGATCGATGACAGGCTGTGGCTAGAGTTTCCTCGTTGTGCATGAGAAGTCTGTGGCTGGCTACTAAATTATTCTAGTTACATATATAAATGCTTCTGTGACCTTTTTGGCTGTCTGGAAAAGGAGAAATTATCCTTTCAACAGATAATGTTTTCCAAATGGACAATTAACTAGAGATGATCAAGCAAAAGGAAAAAAAAAGATGATAAAAAAATTGTCCTTCTACATCTTTAAACGCCTAATGAGCTCCTGGAAAAAGCCGGTAGGCTTGATACTCAACTTCTGTCTTCCATTGCCCCAGTAGAATTATTGTCATTGTCTACATGCCTAGGAAAATAGCTCAACTTAAACTTCTTAGAGTTATCATTCCCTGGGACAATTTGGGGTTAGCACATCCAGAAGTAAACACAATATACCTGGGATAGTCTCACATGTGAGGGTCATTATTCCCCATGATTTTGTTCAACATTAGGTATCTACCTATTATTTAAGGTTCTACTTGTGCTGCCCAAAACATATGTGGCTATTTGAATTAATTAAAATTAAATGATATTTAAAATTCAGTTCCCCAGCACCGTAGTCACATATGGCCAGCAGCTACTGCATTGGATGTCGAGAATAAAGAACATTTCCACGATCACAGAAAGGGTAATCGAGAGCTCTGCTGTTACGGTAATCTCCAATGAATTTGTAACACCCCACCCTTCTGTCCAAAAGGATTGCCCCCCCCCCCGCAAACAATAAAAGTGGGACATCTACTGATCACCTCAACATGATCACCAAATAAATTTAGAATCTTAACTGTGAGCCCAAGTCTCGCTCCATCCCTCCAGAGACCCGGCTGTTACTGTCATTTCAACAGCTCCAGATAGAAGAGAAGGTGCGAGAATGAGGCTGCCTCCCAGTCACGTTACCTTGGATGCCATCCTGCAGGGAGAGAGCCTTATTCCGCTTGAGCCTTTCAAAACTTCCTCCCCGTTGGCTTATGATCCTGCAATGCATAGCAGCAGCTATGATGCAATTCGAGCTCACTGGGCGGGTGGTATTAATAATTCATCGTAGGAGGCAGGGCCTGGACCCTATGGCCGCCCACCTGAGGCACACGGGGTGGCTTGCAAGCGATAAGAACTGGAAACCAGACCTCCCCAGGGACTACGTTACAGCCGCTGCTGATCTTGGATTAGTCCCCTACATTTCAGAGCAGTCAGCAAACATGGAACCCTCAGTGAGCTGTGCTGGAGAAATGTGAAGATGCTCTTGACCTCTCCACCGAGACCCAGGTAGGTCTCTCAATGAATAGAAGTCCACAGACACAGAGTCATGGGAGGGACTTCTTCTATGTCCTCCCGGCGCTGTTCCATGCTTAAATATGTAGGCATATGGGAGAGCATGTCTCACTTAAAGATGCCCAACCGGGAACATACGACGTAGACGCACTGTGCTCCTTGCTTTTGTGGCTTCCCTTACCCACTCTTGGTGGTCATCCTGTGGTATGGGTCCACTTCCAGAGGCAGACTGGTGGGGAACCGGGAATGGCAGGCTGGCCCAGCTGGCTATATACAGAGTATTAACAAATCATAATAAAACCAGCTAAAAGTCAGTCTGCTTCTGTATCGTCCCGAGACTCTGGCAATTCTAGGCAGCGTCAGGGATAGACCAGTGCATCCACAAAAGCCTCTTTTGTTCAGCCAAGTCTTAAAGGGTTACAGCCCCACTGTTGCTGCTGTGTTTTCATAATGTATTTGTAAGCCTCGAATTAGCCCATTTTGCGGATTATCCCTTAAAAGGCATTGAATTGTACACAGAACTTGGAGATTTCCAAGTTGTGTGGTCATCCTCTGATTTCTGCAGAAGGAAAGCTTCAGGAATTTTTACTAAATGTGAGGAAGTCTCTAATGAACTGTTTTGGGGGAAATTTTCAACTATGGCCACGTCTGAAAGTTACAAGAATGGACCTGAAGATACAAAGACATGGATAACACTGCCATTTCTGGGATGTATTGTGAAAAATAGTTTTTGTGATTCCTTACCAAACTTACTCGTTTATTTAAGACATTTCCTGCTTGGGCTTGGCTGGCTGGTTCAGTCAGTGGAATGTGCGATCCTTGATCTTGGGGTTGTGGGTTCAAGCCCCAGGCTGGTGGAGAGATTACTCAAAAATAAAATCTTGGGGCGCCTGGGTAGCTCAGTGGGTTAAGCCTTTGCCTTCGGCTCAGGTCATGATCTCAGGGTCCTGGGATCCAGTCCCGCATAGGGCTCTCTGCTCAGCAGGGAGCCCGCTTCCCCCTCTCTCTCTGCCTGCCTCTCTGCCTACTTGTGATCTCTCTGTCAAATAAATAAATAAAATCTTAAAAAAAAAACAACTTTCCCTGTTTGTATATTTGTTGCTTTACATCTATTGAACGTGCATATGAAAAAAAGAGCACTATTGAAGTCATTAACAAATATGCAGGAGTAAAAGCTTAAAAACAAAGTGTATATTCATTATTGTGATGAATAGGCCAGTAGAACTTTTTCCCCCTTTGGTCCAAAGATCCATTAATTATAAAATACCAATCCATTACTTCTTTTCCTATTTTGGACTGTAATATTTTAATTTTGAAATGTTTTACCGGCATGATTTGTATATACAACATTCAATGAAACAAATTGCATTCCAAGTAGTTTTCTGACAATTCTGTAATTTGTTTCATTTCATGATTACTAGAGAATATAATTCTGTTGTGTAGACGAGGAAGATGCTTGAAGTGATCTCTGCAGGTGCCAGATAGCTTCCACCTATGTAACCACATGGTCACGCATTCTATTTTACGGCTCTGTGAGTTCCTGTTGTGCTGAATCATCATAAAATACTGGGGCGCCTAGGTGGCTCAGTCGGTTCGGTTAAGTGTCTCACTCTTGATTTCAGCTCAGGTCATGATCTCAGGCTCCTGGGATGGAGCCCCAAACCCTGTTCCGTGCTCAGCGGGGTGTCTGCTTGAGATTCTCTCTCTCCCTCTCCCCCAGCTTGCACATGCTCTCTAAAATAAACAGATCTTTAAAAATAAGATATACCATAAGATATACTGTATAGTATATCTTATTTTTAAAGATGTATTTTTATATTTTTAAAGATATATCTTTTATATTTTTAAAGATATATTTTTTTAAAAAATAAGATATAATAAAAATAAGACCCAGAACCCAGAGGTGAGTATTGAGGCTGTCATAAGTCTTTTGCTACTATAAGTAATATCACACATCTGACCTTGAGGCACAAATATTTGTGGAAATATTTTGAGGAAAACTGCAGAATATTGACTTCCTAAGTGAAACTGTTAAGTGAAGGTTTACAAGTTACTGATTTTTTTTTTTAGATTTTTATTTATTTATTTGACAGAGATTACAAGTAGGCAGAGAGGCAGGCAGAGAGAGAGAGGGTGAGGAAGCAGGCTCCCCACTGAGCAGAGAGCCCAATGTGGGACTCGATCCCAGGACCCTGAGATCATGACCTGAGCCGAAGGCAGAGGCTTAACCCACTGAGCCACCCAGGTGCCCCACAAGTAACTGGTATTTTGCTCAACATTGCCACACTACCCCACAAGTTTACATTCCCAACAGGGCCCAAAGATGCAGGCTCTTTCCATCACAATGTGGCTTGCTTTGTATTACCAAAAGTCTTGCTTGTCACCTCTCTGAGGTATAAAAAGGAGCATTTCTTTAATTGTAAGAAGGTTAAGCCTATTTTCACAGGCCTAAAATCCATATGAATTTCTTTATCTTTAATCTTCCATCTCTCTCCTCTCCCCCTCTCACCCAACTTTTGGATTATGGATTTTCTAATTGACTTGTAAGAACTCTGTATACCTTAAGGAACTAGGCCCTTTGACATGCTTTGCAAATAACCGACTCCATTTTTTTTTCCGCCCTTTGACGTCTAGGATTTTTTCAGAATTTCTTTTCTATTTGAGTACAGTTAAGCTTGATTTGAAGTCTCTTTCTCAATGGCTTTTAGTCTAGAATTTTGCTCATCAAGGCCTTTGTTACACTAAACACTCTAGACTTTGATGTGCCAACAATGTGCCAACAATGGCACGTGAGAACATTAACTTTTTAATAGGAAGCCCTTCTTTTCCCCTAAGAATTTACAGAAGAAGCCATGAGGTGTTAGGAACAAACCACCCTTTTATGGAAAAATATATAAGCCTCCTGTAAACAAGAGCACTATGGCAGGGACACCCCGCCCCCCAACCCAATGCACATACCTACATGTGCACATCACACACGCACACAGTGATATTTGGCTAAGACTTAGTTTTTGCATCCATGAAAGGGGAAAAACAGTATTCCCTCCCTCCCCAAAGGGTTGTCTTTGGACTGAATGAAGTAATTAGCCCATGGAGCCCAAGATGGTGCACCACATGAGATCAGGCACTCCTATTTATAAGCACCTGCTGTACAGGGATACAAGACACAGAAATACCCACTGGGCAGCATACAATTAGATGTGGTCAGATGAGACAAGAATACTAGTAACCAACATACCAGCCCAAGAGAAAGACATGAGCAAGGGGCTTTCTGTAAACAAGATCCATTTGGAGCCTTTGTACAGGAGGGGATACTGGAGATGGTCTCTGAAGAATGGGGTAAGAAATGCTTTCCAGGACTCCAAAAAAAAAAAAAAAAGGAATGGCAGAAAAATCAGCAAATATCTAGATTTGGGTGGAACACAGGATACCTAGGAACAAATGGTTGGCTAGGCACGTCCATTGTAGTCAGTCTGCTGTGGTCCTTTGTAAGGTTTTTTCAAATGTAGAAAGCACATCTCTCTTTTCTCTTCATGTTGCAAACAGCAAGGACTCTACGTGAGGACTACAGAATCCTTCCCCAACTGTTAGGCAGGCACATGGCTGGCCAGCTAGAAGCTATCTTTCTTAACTTCCCTTGCACTTAGGAATAACTATGTGACTGACCAATGGGAATGTGAGCAGAAGCGAGGCATATACATTCTGCATCACTTTCCTAAAAAGGAAATTGTGTGGCCTCCTCCTCCACCTTTCCCCTTCCCATGGGCTGGATTACAGACCTGGTGGTGAGCTTTGACCATGCAAACAAGGACAGCCCCCGGGAGATGGAAGAACAAGATGGAAGAAGCCTGGGATCCTGGATGGCCCTGTAGAACAGAAGCACCCAGACACACTGGGATACTCACCTGCCTTTGGGCTGTTGAGAGAAACAGCTTCTGTCATCTTGGAGGCTCTGCCCTTTGGAGGTCTCCATTTCAGCAGTACCCTAACTTATAAGCTTAGCAAGTGCTGCCAATTCTAGATTCCCAGATCTCAGAATGTTGTCTCCCCTACTATCAAACCCCAGTAAATGAGGTGTTAATGGAGTTTGAAAAAGCTGAAGTTGACCACCCAAGTAAAGAGTGAGCCGACTGTATTGGGATCACAATCCTTAGCTCAGTCGTTCATTCTTTGACTTGGCATTTACTAATACACCGGGTGGATGTCCCTTTGCTTCTAGAATATATCCTCCAGAAAGAGACAAATCACAAATATAAGATGCTTTAAGGAGAGGATTAAAGAAGAAAAACGTGATACCTGGTCAATTTATAAGACATGGATTGAGAGAGCTCATAGCGTGCCTGGAATTATGTTTAAGTGGTTAAAAAATGGGATTCCCCAGGCTTTTTCTATTTGTGAGGTGGGCCTACAACAGGTACCATCTTACTAAGTACTCAATATATGCCAAGCAATGTGTATACATTTTTTGTACTTAACCCATATTGTATTTATTAGTCAACATTCTCGAGAGGAACAGAACCAATAGGATATATAGATATTTACATAAAAGATTTTATGTATAAAGATTTATAGAAATTGGCCCATGCTCTCTCAGGGGGCCAAAGTCCCATGATCTGCCATCTGTGATCTGGAGAACCAAGAAAGCTGGTGGTGTAATTCAGCCCACAGGCCTAAGAACCAGGGAGCTGATGGCATAGGTCCTAATGTGAGACCAAAGGCCCAAGAACACCAATATCTGAGGCAGGAGAAGATGGATGCTCCAGCTCAACCAAAAATCATAGATTTACCCTTCCTCTGCCTTTTGGTTCTACTCAGACCCTCTGTAGATTTACATGAGGCCCACTTTACTCAGTCTACCAACTCAAATACTAAACTCTTCTGGAAACATCACACAGACACATCCAGAAATTAATGCTTCACCAGCTATCGGGCATCTTTTAGCTTAGGCAAGTGGACACCAAAAATTAATTATCATACCTCATTAGAATCTTTTTTTAAGATTTATTTATTTACTTGACAGACGGATCACAAGTAGGCAGAGAGGCAGGCAGAGAAAGAGAGAGGGGGAAGCAGGCTCCCTGCTGAGCAGAGAGCCCAATGTGGGGCTCGATCCCAGGACCCTGAGACCATGACCTGAACCGAAGGCAGAGGCTTAACCCACTGAGCCACCCAGGCACCCTCATTAGAATCTTCTTGAGTCAAGTATTAATAACTTCACTTGGCAGAGGGGCAAGCTATAGACCTGAGAAACCAAGTAACTTGCCTAAAGTCACAGAGCTGGTCAGTGGTGTTAGTCAGCAGATATCTAATCCAGTATTCTTAACCGCTGCTCTAGATGCTTGGAAAGTATGGTGGCTCTCATTTAGTAGGTCCTGATATGTTTAAAACAAAAAGTTTCTTTTTCTCTCTCTCCTGTTCTATTGTCTTTGGACTCTTAAAAAGAGTTCAGTTAGCATTTTACAACCATCTTAGAAAAGATGCGATCAAGTTAGAATCCTCAAAGACTACTGAATCCAGGGGGAAATTTTCAATGAGGTGCAGTGTATCTTCCCACAGAAAACATATTAGCAGAAAGACGGTAATCATATCGTAGCGAGATCAGACAACGCCTCTGCGGGCTGTTAAAAGTGAGCATCACCCATGAGGGCAAATGGACATTAGGAGCCTCCAGGTGGGATTCCTTAAGATGGATGCAGTATCACCTCTGCAGCACCATGGCCAAGAATGCATGGCCAGAACTGAATTGTGAGGGAACAAGCACAACATGAGGAATGTTCTAGTAATAAAACAGACAGGGACTGCATTCTTCCAAAAGGCCAATATTTTAAGATTTTATGGATTCATTGAGTCATTCATTCATTTATGAGAGAGAGAGAAAGGGAGTGCTAGCTGGGAGAGCAGCAAAGGGAGAGTGTCTCAAGCAGACTCAGCGCTGAGCACGGAGCCCAAAGTGAGGTTCCATTTCCCAACCCTGAGATCATGACATGAGCCAAAACCAAGAGTCAGATCCTCAGCTGACTGAGCCACCCAGGTCCCCCCCCAATGTCAATAATTTAAAGAAAGAGAAAAGGTTCTAGTTAAAAGAGGCTAAAGGAGGAAAGAAGGATGGGGGGGGGTCAAAAAATAAGGAGGCTGAAGACCTAACAAATAAATGTAAACCCTGACGCTACAGTGAATCCTGCACTGGAATGGGGGGAAAATGCCAGAAAGAAAGTGGCTTAGGGTAAAGGAAGCACAAATGATTCAACAAATGGGATAAGCAGTTAACAATAGGTAAACCTGGGCAAAGGGGACAGGGTCTTCTTTCTATTAATTCTTGCAGTTTTCTTATTCTTGAAAATAGGATTTAACATTCAAAAAAATATGTAAAACCATTCTTTATTCCTTTTTCAAGTTTGGTTTTGATAGGTTTCTGATGCTTACAAGGGTAATTATATTGTATTTCCAAAGAAATAAACTCTTATCTGTTTTAACTATTGTAATGTTCTTTGCCCTTCTCTTTGTTGTTTCAGAAAAAAAAAAAAAAAAAAAGAATTTCCCTTTTCTCCTTTCCACCCAATCCCAACATGCAGAACTATATCTGAGATGTGCTTTTCCAAATATTCTCGCTTATATCCTGGCCTTCACAGTAACCAGGCAGCATCAGCACGGAAGTCTCAAGATATTGCATTCTAGACCCAAAGTTCTCTAAGTCTAAGGTCTGGTTACTATTCAGAAGTAGCATATTACCAATAATAAACTTAGTCATACTGTCTGGTACACAGAAATACTACATTTAAATTTTTAGTATTTTTTACTCATCATGGATTTTTGCATTGTGATTTTAAAAAATAATGCACTAAAATATTATCTTGAATTTTTTGGTGACCCCTTAAATTTTGCACCTGAGGCAAGTGCCTCATTTGCCTGACCCTAGTCCTAGCCATGTTGTGATTCAAAGCTTATTAAAAAAAAAAAAATCAGATGTGGACAGAAAACAAAAACATATTATAGAATACCGGTGAGGTTATATAACTGTTTGTTATATAATGACAAATTAATTATAATTGTTATAATCAATTTGTGATTGATCCCTTTTACACTATAAAAAGAGCAATTCTGTACAATATTGTCCAAAAAAGCAAAGGAATTTATACATAAGCTGTAAGAAATGTTTTCATTTGCCACAAAGTTTCTTAATCCAGCCAGCCTCTGAAAGACCATGTAGGAATCATGGACTAAGTTACACAGCATGAAAAAAATAAAATGTCCATCAAGTGATACATGGAAACAAATAGGTTATATACATGCAATGGAATATTACTGAGCTACAAAGAAGAATGAAGCCTGACACCTGCTACAACATGAATAAACCTTGGAAACTTTGTGCTCAATGAAATAAACCAGACACAAAAGGTAAAACTTACGTGAAGTGACTTGAATAGGCAAACCCATAGAAACGAAATAGATTAGCGGTTGCCAGGGACTGAAGGGAGACACAAAAGGGGATTGATTGCTAAGGAGTACAGGGTTTCTTTTTGAAGTGACAAAAACGTTCTGCAAGGGCGCCTGGGTGGTTCAGTGGGTTAAGCCTCTGCCTTCAGCTCAGGTCATAGGTCATGATCTCAGGGTCCTGGGATCAAGCCCTGCATCAGGCTCTCTGCTCGGCGGGGAGCCTGCTTTCCCTCCTCTCTCTGCCTGCCTCTCTGCCTACTTGTGATCTCTGTCTGTCCAATAAATAAATAAAATCTTTAATTTTTTTAAAGATTTTATTTATTTATTTGTCAGAGAGAGCGAGCACAGGCAGACAGAGAGGCAGGCAGAGGCAGAGAGAGAAGCAGGCTCCCTGCTGAGCAAGGAGCCCGATGTGGGACTTGATCCCAGGACGCTGGGATCATGACCTGAGCCGAGGCAGCCGCTTAACCAACTGAGCCACCCAGGCGTCCCAATAAATAAAATCTTTTAAAAAAATGTTCTGCAATAGTGGTGATGGCTGCATGACTTTGTATATATACTAAAACTCACTGAATGGTACACTTTAAAAATACCTATTTTGGGGACACCTGAATCACACCATTGATAGAGCATGCAGTTCTTGATCCTGGGGTCTCTACCCCAGCTTAGGGGTAGAGAATACTTGGAAAATAAATAATAAAGGTAAAATAAACATATTTTAATGGTATATGAATTGTATCTCAATAAAACTGTTATTTAAAGAAACAAAAGAACAGCAACAACTGCAGGTGAATTTCACCACAGAACTAACAAGGACACTAAATATTAGAAGAGAAGGAAATGTAGCTGTTTGCTGCTGAGGCGGCCAGAGGCAGCTGGAGATGGTGAGATGTCCAGTAGCCTCGGCTGGTGTTTTCAATGGACCTAGTTCTGGCTTTGCTGACTGCTTAACCTTTCTGAGCCATGTTTTCTCATTTGCAAAAATGTGGATAAGGTTTACTTCCCAGGATTGGTATGAGGGTTCATGAGGTCACATGCACACAGGCCTTGACACTCCATAATGGGGACAAATTTCCCCCTTCGGGATGGGCACAGGGGCCCATTAAGCTTATTTTTGGAACATGCTCTGCATCCATCCAGGGACAACAGTGGCCATGCTTGCAGACCTTAACCACCACCAATCTACTTTCCTCCTCATTGCTAAATACTCAGAGTATCCACAGAACAAAGGGGGTCATAAGACAGGTTATTTTTGTTTTTAAAAAGTGGGAAACAGGGGCGGCTGGGTGGCTCAGAAGGTTAAGCCTCTGCCTCCAGCTCAGGTCATGATCTCAGGGTCCTGGGATCGAGCCCCTTGTCGGATTCCTAGCTCTGCAGAGAGTCTGCTTCTCTCTCTGCCCCTCCCCCCCTGCTCATGCTCTCTCTCTCACTGTCTTGCATGTGCTCTCTCTCTCAAATAAAATCTTTAAGATAACTTTGTCTGTAAGCCTTTTGTTGGTCATGATCTCAGGGTCCTGGAATCGAGCCCCGCATCGGGCTCTCTCCTCAGCGGGGAGCCTGCTTCCCCCTCTCTCTCCGCCTGCCTCTCTGCCTACTTGTGATCTCTGTCAAATAAATAAACAAAATCTTCAAAAAAAGGGGGGATAAGTCCCCAGGTGCTCGAGTACTCCAGGAAGATCTGTGGCGAGTCTCTCTACTTCATAGGGCAATTTTGTCACTGAAAGTCATAGCACCTCATTGGACTATCTACTTGAGACAAAAAGGGTTTTCAGAGGGACTCTTAGACGTGAGATGGTGGCAGAAAATCCCTACCAGGTTACAGAAAAGCATTAACAGCAAAGGAAACAAAAGCCCTTACCCCAGCTAACCCGGGAGCTCATCATAAAACCAAGCATGGGCAGGGGAAATCATTGCCTGGGGACTGGAAGACCTGCCCTGGCCATGTTGACTCTTACACATTCCATGGAAGGCCTGCCCTGGCCTTTCTTTTCTGAAAGGTCTAAAAAGTATCCCTGAGGAAGCAAAGCAGGGAGAAACTGCTCCTAAAATCCCCCTTCCAGGGTGGTCTGCTTTGCTTACAGCTCTTGGCTCTAAGGAGGGCCCAGATTTTTGTCTGAATGTTTGCTAAGGCCTCTGGGGACTGGAGAGAGCCCCGCCCCATCCAAGCACGAGCTGGGGAGAGGGGGTAGGACCCATGCCCGACCTCAGAGCATCTCCCTCCAGCGGCAGCAAGTCCTCTGAGAGCCTTTGGAAGGCATTCGAGCTTGTAAAAAAAAAAAAAAAAAAAAGGAAAGAAAAAAGAAAATCATTTGCCCTCTTGGATCGTTTAAATATTTTGAAAGCTGGGGCAGCCAAAAACTCCAAAAAAAAAAAAAAAAATCAACACTGGCGCCAGACACTCTGGATTTTCTAAAACGGACTTCCTACTTTAGGAAAGTAGGAAACGACTGATGATTTAGCAGGATAACGACACACAAAAGCATGGGATATGTAAAGGATTATCTGTTTGGCAGTAAACTAGAACGAGCAAATATGAGTCCCTTGAAACAAGGCAAATTTATCCATGGCATAATGCCATGCCTAAAGCAGCATTTAAATGATACTCAAATGAGCAATCTGCCAAATTATATCCAGCATTATAATATTCATTAATTTTGAAAGAAAAACTTCCATTACGGCGACACGCATGCTAACAACAGCAACAAAAACCCTCGGACATAAACACAGACGGTCTCCATTCAATTGTTATTTTTGGTCTAACCACCCATGACTACGACTATAAATCTAGATGAAACAAAAGGACAGAAAATAGTGTGATTTCCTGGAAATCCCACAATGCAATTTCACTTTGAACTTGCAAGCACATATCCCCCCATGATCTGCATGTAACTGGGTGGCGTTTTGTTCTAGAAGGATGGGCCCCAATTAAAAATAATGAGGCCCGTCTCCAGCCGTCAGACCCAATTAGAGATAATGAGGACTGATAGCTCCCGAAATAGATTCATTTTTCTCTGATAGACGAATTGGGACAGAGGCCTTAGTAGGGGTCATTGGGCCAGGCCTGGCAACAAAGGATGGGTCACTCAGGCTTAAGAAGCCCTCACGAATCCAGTTATTAAATAAGGAAGTAGGAATAACCCCATAAGACGTTCATCCATCAGCCACTTATAATCTGCTACATTCGGAGATACACTGCTTGCCAAACATTGTGTCTGTTAGTATTAAAGCTTTTTTTTTTCTTTTTAAAGATTTTATTTATTTATTTGACAGAGACACAGTGAGAGAGGGAACACCAGCAGGGGGAGTGGGAGAGGGAGAAGCAGACTTCCCACTGAGCAGACAGCCCGATGCGGGGCTCGAACCCAGGACCCTGGGATCAGGACCTGAGCCGAAGGCAGAGGCTTTAACCCACTGAGCCACCCAGGTGCCCCAGTATTAAAACTTTCTAAGAATAACTATATCATTTAAATGATTGTTTTTAAAAGCACCGAGGACTGTGGTTGACTTCATGTATGTCCATGTGTGTGCTTATGTGGGACACACACACACAGACAATTGGGAATATTTATAGATTTATAGAAACGTTGCAAAAACAATAGAGGGTTTCTTCAGATCCTTCACCCAGTTCCTCCTAAGGACAACATCTTAAATAATCTGGCAGGCTGGTCACAACAAAGAAGTGAAATTAACATTATTGCCCAGTAGACACATTAGCCTGGGAATGAAGTAGTGAGACCAAGAGAGCGAGATGGGATTGGATAGGGGAGGGAGGCAGCAGGAAGCAGTGCTGGGGTTACAAACTGCGGGGGACCGGGGCAACTGGTCAGCCATGGATCTGCTCACCTGGTAGAAGAGAAGAACATCTGGATAGGGTACAGGCACGCAAGCAAGTTGTACCCAAGGACTCAGACTGACCTCTCTGCAAAGGCCGCCGCAAGCTGATAGCATTTCTGTGTCATCTGAGGTCTTGTCTGGACAGGCCCGTGATGCAAGAACAAAGAATAGTTATCAAGGATGCAACGGTCTTGTGAAAGCCTTAAAGGAGGGGGCGCCTGGGTAGCTCAGTGTGTTGGGCGTCTGCCTTCGCCTGGGGTCATGATCCCAGGGTCCTGGGATTGAGGCCTGAGTTGGGGTCTCTGCTTGGCGAGGAGCCTGCTTCCCTCCTCCCTCTACCTGCTGCTCCCCCTGCTTGTGTGCATGTACTCTGTTAAATAAATGAATAAAATCTAGAAAAAAAAAGAAGAAGAAGAAGAAGAAAGCAAACCTTAAGGGAGGAGATCCAAGGTGCTCTCAGGATGATACATTTGGGAAGACTTCAGTATAAATCCATCATCTCCACTCCTGGGTCCCTGAGCAAGATTTTAACCACTGATAAAATTATTCTAACATCAAAGAGATGTACTGAAAAGGTGTATTTTGTCAAAAATATCTTAATCTAGAAGAGAAAAAAAGTTTTAAAAGTAGGCTTGGCAGATTAGATTTCTAAAACTAGTCATCACAATAGGTCCCATTCCACCCGCTCTTCTAGATCTTTCCATTCCTCTATAAAAGATGGAGTTTAGTTCTCCCTCTTGAATTTAGATGGGCCTGTGACTCACTTCTAACCAACAGAATGTGGCAGAAGGGACGCCGTGTGGCTCCTGGGGCTAGGTCAAAGACATAGTTGCTCTCCCCAAGGCTGCCATGCTGTGAGGAAGCCCAGCTATGTGGAGAGACCACATACAGGCCCTCTGAATGGTAGGGTCTTGTCCTTCAGTCCACGCCAGCAAGGAGCCAGACTTGAGAGTGAATGAGTCTTCAGATACTTTGAGCCCAGCTGTCAAGTCACTCCCAACCCCAACCCTCCAGTCTTCCCAGCTGAGGTCCCAGACATCAAGGAGCAAAGACAAGACCAGCTGGGATTCATTACCCACAGAATCAGTGAGAACAAGAAAGGGAGGAGGTTTTATGCCACTAAGTTTGGGGTGGCTTATTACTCCCCAGGATTAACTAAAACCATGAGAAATATATTCTCTTACTGACCTCCACCTAAATTAACCATTGCTTTCTCAACCCTGTTGAATACACGGAGGACACCCACCTCTGATGAATGCTCAAAAGCAGCAAGAGACCTTCTAGAACATTGCTGTCTAAGGGTCTGGGGACCAGCAGCGTCAACACCAACTGGGAGCACTCAGAACTGGACAATCTCAGGCCTCACTGTAGACTTACCGAATCAGAACCTGCCTTTGAATACGGTCTCTGGGTGACCGACCTTCACTGGGTGAAGTGTGAGAAACAGGCCTCCCTGCTTCTGTCCCCACAGGTTGAACTGAACGCTTAAGTATCACCTTTATTTGTTCCTAAACCTATTTGTATCTGGTTAAACATGCTGTTGTGATTAAGTTATTCCTTTCAGCATCAAGCAAACTGATGAAATTCAAGGACACAGACAGTCCTCAAAGAGAATGTGCCCCAGGTGTTAAATTTCCATGAAGTGAGTAAAGGGGAGAAACTTGTGAAAGATTTAGGATAAAAATCTAGAAGGATTTGATTCTGGACCATATGTTTGTGTCCTCCCCAAGTCTCTGTGTTGGAGCCCTAATCCCCAGGGTGATGGTATCTGGAGGTTACCACTTTGGGGGAGGTAACTGGGTTTAGAGGAGTTCACCAGAGTGCAACATCCATGGTGGGCTCGGTACCCTTATAAGAAGAACAAGAAAGAAAGGCTGTGTGAGCACACAGCAAGAAGATGACCTTCCACAAAAGTCTTCGCCAAGAACCAAATCTCCTGGCACCTTGATTAGACTTCCCTAGCTCCAGACCTGTGAGAAATAAGTCTGTTCTGTAAGCCACTCAGTCTGTGTTTTGCCATAGAGGCCGAGCAGACTAGCACACATCCTGTCCTCAGGGTCTTCAAGAACAGTTTCCTGCCATATGATCCGGGAATTCCAATCCTAAGGCTATACTCAAAAGAACTGAACACAGGGACTCGGGGACTCAGCTACTTAACAGTACCCCTTGCAAGAGCCAAAAGGTAGAAATAACTCGAGTGTCTATCAACAGATAAATAAAATGTGGTATGTGTCTGTGTGTGTACACAGACAATAGAACAAGTGAATATATGTTTATATACATGTGCAATGCGACATTATTTAGCCTTAAAAAGGAAGGGAAGAAAAGTCTGACAAATGCCATGATACGGATGAATCTTGACATCATGCTAAGCAAAATAAGTTACAAATGGGCAAGTCCGGAATGACTCCACTCATAGGAGATCCCTGGAGTAGTAAAATGGACACAGAAAGAAGAGTGCTTACCAGGGGCTGGGGACATAGGAGATGGGAGTTAGCGTGTGATGGGGACAGAGTTTCCATTTGAGAAAATGATTCCATTTTGGAGATGAATGGTGGTGACGGTTGCACAACACTGAATACACTGAATGCTGCATAATTGTATACTTAGAAATGGTTAAAATGGTAAATTGTATGTATATTTACCACCAGTAAAAAATTATCTCGTCCATGAAAAATCTCTCCCTATATTTATTCTTGTCTTCCTTCTAGACCTTTAAGAGGTTTAAAGCCTTTCTCCATAAAACTCCTTGGCAACAATGAACTAGAAGAAAAATTAAGAAAACAATTCAACTTCCAGTAGCATCAAAACAAATAAAATACTTATGAGTAAGTGTAACCAAGGAGATAAAAGAGCTATCTGTATGCCAAAAAGTTTAAGATATTGAAATATCTTAAACTTTTTGGCATACAGATAGCTCTTTTATATTCCACACCGAGTGGAAATGTATTTCACATTCATGGATTAGAATATTGTTAAAATGGGAGCGCCTGGGTGGCTCAGTGCGTTAAAGCCTCTGCCTTCAGCTCCAGTCATGGTCTCAGGGTCCTGGGATCAAGCCCTGCATTGGGCTCTCTGCTCAGCGGGGAGCCTGCTTCCCCCTCTCTCTCTGCCTGCCTCTCTGCCTGCTTGTGATCTCTGTCAAATAAATAAATAAAATCTTAAAAAAAAAAGAATATTGTTAAAATGTCCCTATAGCCTAAAGGAATCTATAGAATCAATACCATCCTTATCAAAATTCCAATGCCATTTTTCACAGATACAAAAAAAAAAAATCCTAAAATTTGTATGAACCAGGGGCACCTGGGTGGCTCAGTTAGTTAAGTGTCTGACTCCTGATTTTGGCTCAGGTCTTGATCTCAAGGTCCTGGGATCGAGCCCTGCACCAGCTGCACACTCAGCTCAGAGTCTGCTTGTCCCTCTCCCTCTACTCCCCTTCCTGCTTGTGCTCGTTCTTGCTCTCACTCTAAAATAAAATCTTTTTTTAAAAATCGTATGAAAACAACAACAACAAAAGACCCTGAATAGCCCAGGCAATATGGAGAAAAAATTTTAAAAAGCCAGAGGTGTTCCTCTTCCAGATTTCAAACTACATTACAAAGCTCTAATAATCGAAACTGCATGGTAATGGCATAAAAACAGACACAAGTTAATAGAACAGAGAGATCAGAGAGACCAGAAATAAACTTGTGTATATTAGTTTATAAAAAAGGAGCCAATTAATGCAAATAGAGCCAATAATATATAATAAATGATAGTCTCTTTAATAAATGGTATTGGTGCAGCCACATGCAAACAAACTGGACCACTATCTGACACCAGACACAAAAATCAACTAAAAATGAAACTGTAACACTCCTAGAATAAAACAGGGGATCAGCTCCTTGACATTGGTCTTAGCATGATTTTTTGAATTTGACCCCAAAAGCAAGGTAATAAGAGGAAAAACATCTGGGACTACATCAAACTAAAAAGTTCCTGCACAGCAAAGGAAACCATTAACAAAGTTAAAAGTCCACTTACAGAATGGGAGAAAATACTTGCAAATCATGTCCAATAAGGGGCTAAGGGGCCCTTATCTGAAATATCCAAAGAACCCATACAACTCAACAGCAAAAAAAAAAAAAAAAAAAAAAAAAAAAGAAAAAAAAGAAAAAGAAAAAAGTGAAAAAATGGACACAGGACTTATACAGTCATTTTTCCAAAGAAGACATATAAATGGTCAACAGGTGCATGAAAAGTTGTTCAACATGAGTGAGCATCGGGGAAATGCAAATCAAAACCACAGTGAGATCACCTCGTATCTGTAGGGACGTTTATTATCGAGAAGACAAGGAATAGCAAAGGTTGATGGGGATGTGGAGAGAACGGAACCCTTGTACACTGCTGGTGAGAATGTAAATTGGTGCAGCCACTGTGGGGAATAGTATGACATTTCCTCCACAACATAGTAGACCATAGGATCCGGCAAACCCACTCGTGGGTATATATCCAAAGGAAACAAAATCACAGTCTTGAAGCGGTTCCTACACTCCAGTGTTCATTGTGTCATTATTCACAACAGCCAAGGTACGGGAACAATCTGAGTGTGTGTCAATAGATGAATGGACAAAGAAGATGTGGTGCGAGTGTGTATATATACACACAATTAAATATTATTCAGCCTCAGAAAAGAAGGAAATCCTGCCATTTGCAACAATGTGGATGAACCTGGAGGACACCATACTAAGTGCAGTAATCCAGAGAAGGGCAAATAAGGCATGGCATCGCTTCCGCGTGCTATCTAGAAAAGTCAAACTCAACACAACAGTAGAAAAGTGGTTGCCAGGGTCTGAGGGGGCTTGGAACATGGAGAGGTTGGTCAAAAGGTACGAACTTTCACTTACAAAATGAGGATCTAATGTAAAACGTGGTGACTATCGCTGGTAACACTGTTGTATGATTAAAATTTGCTGAGAGGACGACTTCAATATGCTCACACATATAAAAAATAGGTGAGACGATGGAGAGGTCAGTTAACTGGATGGGAGGAACCCCGTTCACAAAATACGGGTGTGTCAAATCATCATGTTGTACATTCATATCCCACAACTTTGTCAGTTATACCTTAAACTAGAAAAAAAAAAAAACCCAATGGTTTGCGTTCTTTGGTGAATTTTTTTCCTGTTAGCCTGTAACATTAAAAAAAAAAAAAGTGAGGTAAAGATGTTATTTATTTATGACAGAGAGAGCGAGAGAGGGAACACAAGCAAGGGGAGCCGGGAGAGGGAGAAACAGGTTTCCCGCTGAGCGGGGAGTCCAATGCGGGGCTCGATCCCAGGACCCTGACGCTTACTGACTGAGCTGCCCAGGTGCCCCTAACATTTACTTTTCCTGCAGTAAGAACTTTTGACATGAAGTCCACGCTCTTAACAGTTAACTGCAGGCACTATGTTGTACTGAGCTGTAGAACCTCTTTAGGTAGTTAATTCAGCCTTTACACCTGTCAAGTCCCCATGTCCCCCTCCTCTCACTCCCGGCAGCCATCAGTCTCCTATTTCCACAAGGTTGACCGTCTTAGGGATCTCATAAGTAAAACCATGCAGTATTCGTTGCTTTGTAACTGGTTTGCTCCACTCAGCATAAGGTCTTCAAGGCTAATTTCTATTTACTTCTTGGTTCTTGTCACCACTGTGATGTTGTATGCTTAAAATATTTTTTAAAATCCTAATTTGTTACTTAAAAATAAGATCAGCCAAAGCTGTACGAGCACCTTACATCAAAGCCTCCACTCGTCCACGCCCCTCCCCCCCAGGAGCCCAATCCTTTCCAGAATCTGATGGATAAATAAGGTGACAGTGACTTCCCATCTGAGTTTTAAAACACCAACAAGGGGGACGCCTGGGTGGCTCAGTTGGTTA
>ML111391.1:0-11468 GCA_003697995.1 Taxidea taxus jeffersonii | reverse complement strand
TGGGACTCGATCCCAGGACGCTGGGATCAAGTCCCACATCGGGCTCCTTGCTCGGCAGGGAGCCTGCTTCTCCCTCTGCCTCTGCCTGCCTCTCTGTCTGCCTGTGCTTGCTCACTCTCTCTCTCTAACTAATAAATATATAAAATCTTAAAAAATTAAAAAAAAAAACACCAAAAAGGAATGAGATAGAGCATATGAGGATGACTTCACCCCATCCCCCGCAACCAAAGAATTTTTTTTTTTTGGTAAAGAAAAACAGTTAACTGCTCCCCTCATACTCAGACCACCCGAGGATCTTACCGAGTGTCAGATCCCACAGAACTATCTTCTCACTGAAAGACCCTGCCTAATGCTACTGTGTCTGTTTTCGTGACTTCAAAGGTCTTGGGAAAGAGGAGAAGGAGGAAGTCTGCATTTCCCGATTCTGAGAACTAAAGGTGTGTTTGAATATGAACAGCTAATTTCTACTTACCTGAGAAAGGAGAGTAGCCCTACAGTAGATGATTCCAGAAACCCTTTCAATGTGCTTACAAAATGTAACCTCCAACTGTGTGCATGATCCTTCTACCCTTCATCTTCAGGGCCAAAGAGACCTTGGCTTCCATCAGCTTGTCTGCTCCTTAGGTCCAGCTGCTTGGGGAAGACACCAAGATCGCCAGAATTGGGAGAGACTGCTGACCAGGATGGTCTTCAGCTGATGGGTGCTGTTAGATTTTTAAGAGGCAAAAAACAAAGGAGCTCTAAGAGGTGTTTACTGGGACCACCAACAGGTAGGTATGTTCTTCTCACAAGTTACTTGCTTTTGGTCCCCCATTCACTGTCCCTAGGGCAGTAACAAGGGGCAGCTTAGGTAACAGTTACTGGCCTAATAGCAGATCTGCTCTGTCATTCGCTAGCAACATCACCCACACTGACAGCCTGGAAAGGACATTAAAAAGGAGTATACCCACCAGACCAGTGAGAGGAGAAATACAGTGACTGAACTAAACACCTAGATAGAACTTTCTTTACATGTGATGGCCAATATGGTAGCCATGAGCCACATGGGACCAAGAAGCACTTGAAATGGGGCTAGTAAATGGCAACTTTCATTTAATTGTTTACTTTTAAAGAGTCCCATATGGCTAGTGATTACCATATTGGACAGTGAAGGCCTAGAAAAAAATTTTTTTAAAGATTTTATTTATTTGACAGAGAGAGAGATCACAAGTAGGCAGAGAGGCAGGCAGAAGGAGAGGGGGAAACGGGCTCCCCGCCAAGCAGAGAGCCCAATTCGGGGCTCAATCCCAGGACCCTGAGACCATGACCTGAGCCAAAGGCAGAGGCTTAACCCACTGAGCCACCCAGGCACCCTAGACAATTTTCTTTTTAATCTGTTTCATTTCTTCTCTAGTCTTTTCAGTAGACTGGTGGTTCTTGGCCAAGGCAAGTTGCTTCCTGAAACCCAGGGGACATTAATGTCTGAGGACATTTTTGGTTGTCCTGATAGGGGAAGGCATGCTACGGGCACCTGGTGGGGAGGCCAGGGATATGGATAAACATCCTACAATTTACAGGACAGCCCCCCACCCTGAAGAATCATCGAGGGGCGCCTCAGTGCTCAATCAGTTAAATGTCTGACTCTTGGTTTCGGCTCAGGTCCTGATCTCAGAGTCGTGGGATCTGCATTCAGTGCAGAGTCTGCTTGTCCCTCTCCCTCTATTCCTCCCCTTCCCCTCTCTTTCAGAAATAAAATCTTAAAAAAAAAATCATCAAGCACAGATGTCCATAGTACCAAGCCTAAGAACCCAACCACGAGCCTTTTAAAATTTTTTTATTAAATTTATTTTATTTAAACATATAATGTAACCCCACCACCCTCTCCCAACCCCCCTCCCCTCGCTCAGTTTGTTTTATGACATTAAGAGTCTCTTTTGGTTTGTCTTCCTCCCAATCCCATCTTGTCTTAAAGATACAAACGTAGTGATCCGAAGGGGCACGTGTACCCGAATGTTTATAGCAGCAATGTTCACAATAGCCAAGTTATGGAAAGAACCTAGATGTCCATCAACAGATGAATGGATAAAGAGGATGTGGTAATATATATGCAATGGAATACTATGCAGCCATCAAAAGAAATGAAATCTTACCATTTGCGACGACATGGATGGAACTAGAGGGTATTATGCTTAGCGAAATAAGTCAATCGAAGAAAGACAACTATCATATGATCTCCCTGATATGAGGAAGTGGAGATGCAATGGGGGTGGGGGCTAAGGGGGTAGGAAAAGAATAAACGAGCCTTTTTTTTTTATGGTAAGGAAAGGCTTTCCTAATTTGTAGCTCTCCTATGCATTTCCTTGATTAAAAAAAAAAACTTAAATTGAGGTAAAAAGAGAACATAAAATTTACCATATTATGTTTGCTCCAGTTCGGTGGTGCTAAGGACATTTGCATCATTGCACAACAGATCTTTAGAACTTTTTCGCCTTTCAAAATGGAAATTATATGCCCATGAAACAGTAACCCTTCATTCCTGCCCCAGGCCCCCAACAAACACCATTCTGTTTTCGGTCACTGTGAATTGGACTATTCTAGGTTAGAAGCAGAATAGAAGAGGAATCTAGCATAGAAGAGGGATCCTACATCCTTTATGTTTTTTTGTTTGTTTTTGTTTTTTTTTTTTCCATCCTTTATGTTTTTGTGACTGGGCGTATTTAGGAGAATGTCCTCAGGGTTCTTCCTGGATGTAGCCCATGTCGGAGTTTTCTTCCTTCTCAAGGCTGAGTGTTCCCTTGGGCAACCACACTGTACTAACCCACTTCTCCACTATTGAGCTCTTGGGTGGCATCACCTCTCAGCTATCTGACATCCTACAGCTACGAACACCGAGGTGTCGTTTACTTGATTTCAAATGAATGGTTTTGGAAGCATTTTACATTTACAGAAAAATTGCAAAGAGGATACAGACACCTCCCATATACCCCTCTCCCAGTCCCCCCCCCTTGTCCTTTCACATTACAACGGTGTATTTATCAGAGCCATGGTGGTACATTTTTATAAATAGACTCTAGAATTGATTCAGATTTTCAGACACACACACACACACACACACACACTATGTCCTTTTCTTCCTCTAGGATCCAACCCAGGGTACCACACAGCCTTAGTTACCATGTCCTGTGCAGTCCCTGTGCAGTCCCCTTTGGTCTGGGACAGTTTCTCATACTTCTGCTGTTTTTCAGGGTCATGACAGTTTTGAAGGGTACTGATCTGGTATTTTGTAGAATGAGCCTCAGTTTGGGATTTTCTAATGTTCTAATGAGTAGACTGAAGGTACAGATTTTATAGGAAGACTGCCAAGGGCAAAGTGCCTCTGTGCCTTCTCATCCCATCACATCCTATCAGGGGGTGCATGGGATCCCCAGGGCATCACTGCCGACATTAACCTTCATCACTTGGTCAAGGTCATCTATGTGCCAGGCTGCTCCACTGTCAAGTTACTATGTTTCCCTCTCTAAATCCTGCAAGTTGGAGGGCGGGTCACTAAGACCGGCTCAACAGTGAAGGGGAAGGGGAAAGGGGGGGAAATCGTACCCCCCCTCCAGGAGTTGGAGGTCATCTGCATACAGTAACTGGTATTCTTCTGAAAGGAATATTTGTCTCTCGTACGTTTATCTATGTCTTCCATCATTTATATCAGAATGTACTCATGGATATTTAGCTTACACTGTGGGTTAAAAATCAAAGTTTTTCAGCTTTGGCCAATCCTTCCATTCCCTCCCCCATTTTTCTTTATTTTTTTTTATTATGTTCAGTTAGCTAACATATAGCACATTAGTTTTTGATGTAGTGTTCAACGATTCACTAGTTGTGTATAACACCCAGTGCTCATCACAACACGTGACCTCCTTAACCCCATTCCACCCTCCTTTTTTTTTTTTTTTTTTAAAGAAAAAACCCCTCCCGGGGGGAACACGGGGGAGTTGGGGCAGGGGTGGGGGGGAGGGGAAAGGTGGAGCAAAGGGAGAGGGAGAGAGAGATTCTTAAGCAGGCTCCACACTGGCCATGGAGCCTGACACAGGGCTCGATCTCAAGACCCTGAGATCATGACCTCAGCTGAAATCAAGAGTCCGTTGCTTAACTATTGAGCCACCTAGGCACCCCAGCCAATCCTTCCTTTTTAAAGGAGTGTATCACCAACCATATCCTTGATATCTGATGCCATAATGGGTCTCAAAGCTGATAAAACAGACTTTCTCCAAGGAATGAGCCTTGCCTCCATGTTCCTACTGTGACAAAGGTCACGCTGTCATTTTTAACAAGCTGTTCTCCAACCCAGCTCCTATGAGTCAAGGTTAAAATAAGGGCCAGTTGCAAATCACCTCTGGAATTATCCTGAGAAGCTTACAAGCGTCCCCTCAAGATGAAGCTGTGAAACCCTCCTGGGAGAGTCATTAATGGGTCCGATATCGAGCACATGGTCATTAGCACTCAGCTAGCCCATCGGGGCCACAAATCCCTGGGTTCAGGAAAAGCAATAAAACCAATCTGGGGTCCATTTGCCCAAAAGCAAAAACGGTCTCTCCAGGCAGTCAAAGACAACAACCACTTAGACTCCACTCCCGTTTGCTCTGAACACTGTTAACAAAACGATGTCTGAATCAACAATATTTGGATTAAATGTTCATTTGGATAAAGGGGTTTTGGTTTGGGGAAACAAGCCCTAGAAAGCCAAGACGATTGTATTAAATTCTTTGAAGCATTCCAGCTTTTTGGTTTTCTTCTGACACAATTTGCCCCCCCACACACACACACAACACACGCCCAACTTGTTCTTTTTTAATAGGAATATTTCTTACTTTTTCACTTAAAAAATCAAAGCTGAGATGTGGGAGGGGACTTCTAGGAGTGGATCTAGCAGTTGCATATGAATCTAAATCGCCATTGAGATGGCCGTTTTGATTTTTTTAAACCTAGTGAGTTGTTTTCAAGTCTATAGAGTTTAAGAGAGATTGGCATCACTCAATGAATCGGTTCAGAGTCCCAGGCACATGACTGGCCGGTCGTTTACTATACCATGGTCCGTACTCACAGTACTTGTACTGTGTGTACAAGTACTCTGTTTTCTTAGCATGCATGTCATGGGGTTCACAGTCAGGAGCTCTGTCAAAGGAGTTTCAAACTCTGGGGCATTGTACTTAGGGGTCCTTTCCATTTCGGGGACAGATCCATTTCTGAGGCGCAGAGCCCTCCCCGGGCCCCAGCCCACATGCAGGACAACTTTCTTCCCGGAGCAGCAGGTACTGGTTCTGATAACGAGCTTTCTTGGCTGGGCTCATCTGCCAAATTCCCACTGCACACCCTACTGTGAAATCGCTCTTTCAACAAATTCTAATGGAATTTAGAAGGGTTGAAGGGAAGCCCAGGGAGACAACACTTAGGTTTCAAAGCACATGGGGCACGCTGCAGAATCTCACCCAGGCTAGGTGAACGGAGAGTCCCAAACAAGTCAGGCGCTAGGACCTCCACCGTCTTCTCCAAGCTGAAGCCGTGGAGGCCTTTTTGTCCGTTATACCCATGCATGTAATCAGTGATTGTTCCTATTGTAAATCCCAGATTCACCATCTGGACGCTCCAAAGGGCTGCGTGATTGTTACTACCCCATCCCTATGGGATTAATCGGCAATTTCACACTAAATGATTTTTAAGTATAATTTGTTACAATGATACAACATTACCATCTCTAAAACAAACAGCCGGGATTGTTACCTTGCAATAAAAAGCAGAGAGTTTCCACTAAGTGCTACATCTGAACAAGTTTATGTGCCATTCTGCTCTACCATCACCTCGCTTTAGACACAAGTGGGGAGAAATATGGGAAAAGTAAAAAAAAAAAAGAAACAAACAAACAACAGTCCAGAGCCATGGGAAGGGGCTTTTAGTAAGCGAGAATGCTGCTCTTTGTTACTGGGGAACAGGATCTAAACATGAAATAGTGGTACTTGGAGTTCCCTGAACCGTCTTTTAAAACCATTCAGGGTTGTTTGGTGTTTGCGAGAGAGAGAGCCGCTTGCGATGAAAAAACTGGAGCTTGGATTCTCTGTTGAACAATGAACTATTAAAGGTCTTTTTTGCCCACAGGAAGATCCCCCCCCTTCCCCAAATCAGTCTGTAATATTAAAAAGAGCTGGCTTGAAGCATGCAGGATGTTCCTTTTAAAAAGGCATGCTCCCCGCCCATGTCTTAATTATACAAAAGGTACCACTCCAAACGTTGTATCGATCCATTTCAAAATATATTACCCCCCAGATGAGTATGTTTTTGAAATAAGTTTAACCAAAGTGAGGGTTCCAAATATTTTCAACTACTAAGGATGAAGCCTTTCCATCAGATTAAAACAAATATATCAGATTCATTTTTCCTACACTTTGGCGGGGGGGGGGTGTGTGCTAAATATTCCCTTCGGGTTCAGATGGTCAAGAGGTTAGATATGGTTATTTAACAGAGTTATAAAGCGGTCTGTACATTGCGCTGCCCAGGGCGCTCAATTCCACGTCTTTTTATCTAGCCTGTAAACAGTGTGTGTGGCCTCTATTGGGGCCAATGTGAAGAACAGCAATTCCCTGGTATGTAGCTGTGTCCTTACCGATGGGACCCGCCTTGTCCCAAGGCATGCATCCTAAGAAGAGATACCTAAAATACGCTGCCCCTGAGAAACCACTAAGTGTGGGAAAGTACAAGGGAGGGGTCCTATAAACAACTTCTTCCCCATCCCCTGATGCGGTCAGGTTGAACAGATCAAGTAAACCAAATCAGAGTGAGTGCCTCATCTCTGCTATGGGTGCAGTAACGGTAAGGACCCAATATCGTAAGGACTGAGCTGGATGGGCAAAACGCATCGCTGAGGAGAGGAAGCTGCAGAAAAAGGGTAGATTATTTTTATTAGCTACTGATAATCCTACTAAGGTTTTAATGGCAACATGGGTGCATAGGCACACATACACACACACACATTTTGTTTTAGTCTTCACTCTAAGAAAAACAAATAACAAAAAAACACATTCCAAGTCAAATGGCAAAGACCTAGATGTTAGGGTTGAGCAATAAGGAGTGTCAGGCCTGCGGCAAATTGAAGAGCATAGAGCCATCCCTCTAACTGGGGCAGCTGCGTTCAGTCCCAGCCGATGGCTACCTCACAGGGTTGCTGGCTTCGTGTGGCCAACTTTTCTGATTTATCAAGAAAAGCTGGAAATTCCAGCTTGAAGGATTTTTAAATGCTGGCTTCTAATTCAAGTGTGTGTGTGTGTGTTGATCGGTTTTTAAAGTCCTTGAGCCAAATGAAGCCTGTCTGTGGCTGAATGTGGCTTGCACACCACTGGTTCAGGATCTCTGATAGAAGCCATTAGAAAAAGACAAAACATAGCATGGAGGACTGCAGGTTAACTGCACCTGTAACATAGGTCTAGCGGTGAGAGCAATGGGATGGGCACAATGAGGAACTGCCACAGGAGCCACAAAGGGGCCAGGTTAAATTGATTCTGGAATTTAGGGACAACACAGCTTTCCCCAAATGGTGATTGTCCAGGGGGATTTCCTCGTGCAATGAAAGTAGGGGCTTAGAGTGGGTACGATTATGGATGGGGGCAGAAGGCAAGGACCTCGAATATATCTTCATACCCAAAACAGCACAGTCTGGAGGGCCCATAACGGAACTGTTTCCTGGAAGCCAGCGTAAGACTGTGCCTAGCCCTTCAGCTCACTAGAGAATGGTTACGTTCAGACTTGGCTCTTCAAAATTTGAGACCTCTCCACCCAGAGCAACTTAAGCGATTCCTCACTTTCTTCCAGAAGAATGCAGCTACCGAACAAGAAGTACCTTTAGAATCACAAAGCTGGGGCACCTGGGTGGCTCAGTGGGTTAAAGCCTCTGCCTTCGGCTCAGGTCATGATCTCAGGGTCCTGGGCTCAGGTCATGATCTCAGGGTCCTGGGATCGAGCCCCGCATTGGGCTCTCTGCACAGCAGGGAGTCTGCTTCCTCCTCTCTCTCTCTCTCTCTGCCTGCCTCTCTGCCTACTTGTGATCTCTGCCAAATAAATAAATAAAATCTTTAAAAAAAAAAAAGGCAGGAGCAGAAACATGGAACAAAGCTCCTACGACTTGCTTGGTGCACATTTGACAGTCCCACGAACAGGCATAATATATATTTCTTACAGTTACTAACAACCTTTCTGAAGAGCAGGATGGGACAGTGGTGGAACTGGGTGTGGGCAGAGGCGGGAGATCACAGGGACAGGAAAACATCATAGTATTCCCTTTCTGGAAACACTGGAGGGTTTGGCATCCTTTTATTAAATAAGATGTCAGACAAAATTATAACCTGTAGTTCCTCTACGAACGCGCTCCCAAAGAGAACCATAATACATGCATCAATCGGGCTAACAGGAGCAGAGATCAATGACCAGCGTACCTTCATGTTTCACAGGAAAACAACAAATTCTGTGCTCCCGCCCTCGAAAACGGCGTTCAGATATGGAACAGTGGCTTCCCGGTGCTGAAGAACCCACCTCTTAAAAAGTCACTTCTGATGATTTCCTAAGAGTGGCCTCGAGCCTAGGGGAGTAAAGACTGGGTATATTTTCTGTTGAGAACTTTCTGATAAGAAAATGCCACTCGGGGGCACCTGGGTGGCTCAGTGAGTAAAAGCCTCTGCCTTCGGCTCGGGTCGTGATCTCGGGGTCCTGGGATGGAGCCCCACATCGGGCTCTCTGCTCAGCGGGGAGACTGCTCCCCACCCACCCCGTCTGCTTTTCTGCCTGCTTGTGATCTCTGTCTGTCAAATAAATAAAATCTAAAAAAAAAAAAAAGAAAAAGAAAAAAAATGCCACTCGACTAGTTTTTAACAATGGACAGCGCACAGGAGTGGGGGGCACGGCAACACTTTTTAAAGCCTGAAAATCTCCAGATGGTCAACTACGGGCCAAATACAGCTCAGGACACGGTGGCCTCAAGGATCTGTTGTGGTATAATCATTTATGAGAAGAGAACAAAACAGCTTGAGATTTCTGCTTCATAGATGGGTCCTGTGGTTCAGAGAGTGAACCACAGACCGTCAGAATGGGAGAAAGAGAAATGACGATTACTACAAACGGTGTAATCCTGACCATGCTCCCTTTCCCTCCCTACCATCAGAAACTCAGAACAATAAGCAAAGTGAAAGTCAAAAACTTAGGGATTAAAGAAGACCTGGTCACGGCCCCTAACGGAAAAGATCAGGCTGCTTGAGCAAACAGAAGCTGCATTAAACCTGTTGAGTGAATCAATAGTTTTTAATCCTTCAGTAGGAACAGTATACTCATACAATGCATACAAGGAACTGGTCTGCCCAGGTATGAGCGAGTTGGTTTTAAGCAAGTCATTAACCTCATAAACAAATATTTTGCACATAGCCATAGGCACCTTAACTCCAAGCAGATTGGGCAAATGACTCTACTGCTGAGCTATCAAAATTTATCAAAGCCCCAGATGAGAGCATTTTCCTCTACATCAACCCAGAGAGTAAGCAGAAAAGCCAGATACCTGTTGCTTGTTCTCTCCCGCCGATTTTCTGTAAAAATCAGGGGTCTGGTGAACAGGAGGTCTGTGAGCCTTTTGGAAATCTCCTAGCAGAGAAGCCGATATGTTTGCAAAGTCAGGAGTGATTTAAGATGCTCCGGACGCAGAAGCAAATGACAAGCAGCTAAAACACCTCGGACACGGGTGAATTTCACACCCTTTCATTTAAAGGAGGGCGTTGGCCTATCACCTACTACAGGTGCCCACACTTACTTCATCACAGAATCACGTGGGACACTTGTTGAAAAAGGATTCCCCAGCTCTTCCCTTTTATGGTTTTAATTTCCACCCACGTGACTCTTATAATTCAACAGGCTTGAGAAATGCCATATATTTATAAAAGGGGAAAATGCATTAATGTAACAAAAGAAGGGTTCCTGCTAAGTTACCCGGGGTTTTCTGCATGCACTCAACTGTAGGTGTTGGAGAGGCAATATTCTCACCAACCATTCCTGAAGCTAAGAACTTAAAATGTCAATCTTTAGTAAAATAGCCACTGTTCCCAGCCAAAAGTCCAGGCAGAGCAGCAAAATTCTCCAAGGAAAAGGGAGATTTTTGAGGACTGCCCAGAGGACCCTGAATCTGGCCTGAATCTGGTTTTTTTTTTTTTTTTTGGTCTTTTAATGAAGGGTCCCTGCCTGTCTTTTCCATAGTGCATGAGTTTATAGAACTCTTCAGACTGAATGCCTTTTATTTAAAAAGCTTTACTGAATCCGTCAACTTGCAGGAGACTTTCCAAACTGCTCTAAAGATATAAAATTATACCTTAGTGAAAAGGGCCGTCATCTCAAAAGGAGGTTGTGAGGTCACCCCCATTTACATACGACTCCATTAAGGATTAACAGAAAGAAACTCGAATACTTTGAATTCTTACAACTTAACCTTCAAATTAGTCATTGGTCACGAATTATAGGTCACTAAGGGATACTCAAGGCGAAGTCAACGACCTTTAGAAGCAGGCAAAATGCAAAACGGCAATCTATATAGGTCGGAGAGAAATGAAGACTTAGTGTTTCATGGCCGTGACCTTAACTAACATCTGTAACCTCCACTTTTTCCCCCTAGAGAATGCAAGCTGATCTCTTTACTCCTGGCAGAGAAGAAAGGAGTAAGGGCGCCCAGGTGCTAAAAGAAAACCATTCAGGAGGACGTGGACCAGCGCCAAGGTCACAGCCCACCCGAATGAGAAATGAAATCCAGGTTCATCCAGCCTAGGGAGCCCTGGCTCCTTCCTGGACGCAAGCACCAGTTAGGAAAGCCTTCCCAACCACGGATCTGGACACGCGGCTCCCCTGCCCGCTGCGGGATATACATTCAAGAAGCACCGGATGCCGGGCCTGGCTCGGCCAGGGCGGCGCAGACATGTGCCCACTTGCAAGGGCAGGAGCCTTGGCGTCTCGGCACTGTGGGTTCGAATCCCGGCTCGGCCACGTCCTGGCCGTGCCCCCTCGGCCCACCAGGGACGGTTAAAGCTTCGGGTTCGCCATAGGCACAAAGGGGACCATCCTGTCTCCCAAGGGACCGGTGTGCAGAATAAACGAGGGGGCAGGAACCTGTAAGGAACTCAATCAAGGGTGACCGTGACGATGAGGATTGTCGTTACTCTGGCAGATTCTTCCAGCGGAGGCTGGAGGAGCGCGGACGCCGGAAACGTAGACTTTCTCAGGGGATCGAGCCACCTCCAGCTCCTAGCAGGGGGCTGCGGGGACCTTTGTCCGCGCGCATCCCGCCCGCCGCCCGCGGTCCGCGCCACCTTTCCCGCGGCGGGCGCCGGGCGGGGCGGAGCGGCGGGCGGCGCGGGCCCGGCGGCGGGGAAGGCGGGAGCGCGGGCGCACCGGCGGGCCGCAGCCCCCAACGGCTCGGCTCGCGGCCC